>ML799933.1:47016-65714 GCA_009831015.1 Picea engelmannii | reverse complement strand
CTTGAAGCCCCCAAGGTCAAAGAAGTCAAAGTGACCTAAAAGAAGAAATCATTATTTAAATGATAAAGTAAAGTGACAAAGTCAATGTGGGTTATTTAAATAATAAAGAGAAGTGACAAAATCAAGAAATGATAAAATAAGGTGACAAAATCAAGAAGGAATATTTAAATGATAAAATATTGGAGAACCTTCTATTTATGAAAAGTGGTTAACCCTAAAAATAAGGAAAACAGGTTAAGTGACCTAGAAATGGGTTAAGGGACCTAAAATAAGAAATCATTATTTAAATGATAAATTAAGGTGACAAAGTCAAGGTGGATTATTTAAATAATCAAGAGAAGGAACAAAATCAAGAAATGATAAAGTAAGGTGACAAAATCAAGAAGGAATATTTAAATGATAAAATATTGGAGAAATTTCTATTTATGGAAAGTGGTTAACCCTAAATTAAGGAAAATAGGTTAAGTGACCTAGAAATGGGTTAAGTGACCTAAAAATGGGTTAAGTGACCTAGAGTATGAAAGTATAAATAATATAGCAATGGTCTCTTGTAGATCATTGTTTTTGTGGATCAATGGAGAGTTTCTTGTGAGAATGTCTTTTGGAGTATTGATGGAGAGCTTCCTGTGAGATCTTCTTGAGAATTTTTGGTGTGGAACACTTGAGCATATTGAAGATCTATAGGTGAATGAGGTAACCAAGGATATCTAAGATGAATTTCAGAAGGAAGGTGAAGAAAAGGGGGCTGGAATTGAAGGGAGGATAAATTCTTTTGATGATGTTTTCTAAGGTATGTTATTTACAGGTCATCTCACCATTTTCGCTATAATTTTTTTTCTATAATGATTCAGAATGTGAAATTTATATTCCATTGAGAAAACATGCCCAAGTATCCGTGGTAAAAAATTTAGATTGTGGGTTGTTGTATTTTGGGATTTGCACTCTGTGGAAAATAGGGTTTGTGGCTATTCCTGAAACTAGTCATGTGTTTCGGGTAAAAATGCCATAACTTATTCATAAAAGATAAAAATCTAGTGAGAACAAATGTGTTGGTTAGGGTACATTCTGTATTATGTTGTGTAATGGTTTCAGATCAATTCAATGAATATTTTGTGTGGGGAACGCTCTACAAGGTTGCTCTCTAGAATAAACCAAAATTCAACAAGGTATGACATTTTTGCTATAAATTATTTTCTGAGAGGTTCCAAGTAGTACTGCCTGGAGTAATTGCATAAAAAACATTGAAGAACATTGTATATCAATTTCATATCTTTATTCATTACAAGTACAAAGTTATGATTATTTCAAGTTGGGGTTGTTGACTAATCCAAAACTAGTCATGGTTGAGACAAGTAGTTGATGAGTTGGCACATACATGACGTGTATAGTTGATTATGTTGGTACATATTGAAGAGTCATTGTTGATGAGTATTTTACACATGATTGGTATATACTTGGTACATGGTTGGATGCACTTGTTTATGGTACAATTTGATTACAGGTTGTTTGGCACAGGTTGGTGCATGGTTGATGCACTTGTTTATGTTGACAGATTGATATTTGTTGAGGATTGTTGCCTCATCTCAGTTGGTGTTGATAATGTAATATAAGTCTTTCATATAGAGATAGTTCTCTTGTAGGGTTGTACTCTATTCATTTGTTGTTGAAAACCCCCCAGATTGAAGTCCATAATAAAAAGAAAAATTGTACATACATCTTGTGTTCTTTGTGTTCCTTGTGGAGATGATTTGTTGATGATATGTTGCTGATATATGTTGTTGATATGTATTCACATCTAATTGATTATAAATGACAGCAATGAGTAATGAGAAAATTCTGAATGTTAACTAAGGATTTTTTGTGTAAGAGGGAAGTTTTGGGAAAAGATCCCCACACTCATTCACCCCCCCTCTAAGTGTGGTAGGTATGTCCAACAATAATTTTATAGAAATACAATAGATTGGTGGTCATAAATATTGGAATTATCTGTGTTCTTATAAATATATTTTTTTTCATTATTAGCATTACTCTGTTCTTTCTACCGCTAAACAAAACTTTGTTTCTGCAGCTAAAGTAGTGAACAATTTTTCCTTTTTGCATAGTCATTTAGGGGTAGATTGGAAGCTAAGACCTACATATATTTTTCATGCACTTCATCAGTTTATGATCCCTAGGTTGATAATTTAATGTAGCAGAGTTCACTTATCGAACTGAATCCTAAGAACCCACTACTGCAAATCATATATAATAGATCCGATGCCATAAACTATTGTGTATTTGAAATTTGTCTCCCTATTAGAGTGCAAGCTTTGATACCATGTTAAATTTTTGAATCTAGCACTTGAAAATTACTTTTTATTAAACCCTTGCTTCAATATACTTATTAAGCATATTTTTACTAAATAAAATCACAGTTGAGTTTTAATGATCTAAATTAATAAACCAGAAAAATATAAGACAAGAAACCATACACATTTGCACACGTAATTTTCTAGGTAAATACCCCTGGAAAAACCCCTAAAGGAAAACCAGTACCTTGTTGATTTTATTAGATAAAATTTGGGCTCCCTTCCTAGGATAATGACCCACTTGAGTAATAATAAAAAACAACAAATAGCCTAGCCTAACACACCTAGTTTTTATTCCCTTGCAACCCTTTTTCTCCTTTCCTTGGACCATGCCCCTACACACTTGGATGAAATTCCTTTTCCACTCAATTAATGAGATCTCCTATCTCACTTTGTGTGTCTCCTCCTCTCACTTATGGTTCCTTTTATAATCTTGATTTTACCCTAAATCCAAAATCTTAGATCTCCAAAGTGATCGATGGTTGAGATTAGATATCACAGTCACTTAAGATCTAATGGTTAGGATTTAATTCAACTCACTAATTCCAAATAATTAGACATTTAATTAAATTAAACTCCATTAATTACAAAAATCCATTCACTTTAATAATAACTTTATTAAAGTGAATCTCCTAAGTCATGAGAGGCATTTGTTGAAGGAAAATCTCCCTATGGACAGGTATATCTCCTCTTGAGAGCTAGACTCTTAACTCTTAAGACAGAAGATGATTATCATGGACACTGGATTCATTTTAGATCTAGATAAACTAATGTATGAGGAGGAAGGAGAAGAGAAGTACCTTTTACCGATGTTTGTCCCTGCATGATCCGAGTTGAGCTCCAATCTTTCACTCCTCGACAAGCCCTGTAGAGAAACGAAAGTACAACCACTTCCTACTCTATTGAGATTAGCTTAAAACATATCTGTCTACTTAGAGACAAGTTCATGTGAGATCAAGCACAAACTAGAAATAAATAGGCCAAGCATATTATATTGATGAGAACAACAATGAAGAAAACTTACAACCGTAGATGCGAGTGCAACAACTTCATCAAGTCCTCCTTGTCTAACCCTTGCTCAAAAGACCCACGATTAGAATGAAAATAACTTCACTGATTATTCTCCTCCACTTCACTGTGTGTTTCCTATGAGATCATAAGTTTCATGCTTCTAATCATTCCCCATTTCACCATGAGAGGGCCTGCTTATATAGGTTTAGAGAGGCCCAACCACTAGAGATATCTTTGGGGTAAGTTGAGGATTTTCCTCCTTCAGTTAGGGATCTTCCCTAAGATCATGGCTTGACTATGGATTCAAATCCAACTGCCTTCAAAGATTGAAGGGATCTTTCCCTCATTCTTCTCAACAAACCAACTGTTGCCCAGAATAGGTAGCGCTCCTCCAAAAGGGCAGTCAAAGCGTTATAACGATCCCTAGTAATGTATAGGGGGGAGCCAACACTCCTAACAACAACAACGCTCCTCCAAAATGGCAGACAAAGTGTTATAACTCTCCCAGATAGTCTATAGGGGGGTGCCAGCACTCCTGAGAGAGGTATAGGGGAGCGCTCTCCTGTAAAAACTCAATTTTAGTGGTTCTTTCAAATGGAAAGAGGTTCATAAACCCAGTAAACCATTCCTCTTCTTCCAAATCAAATGTTTGAGGTGTTTCAAATGTCCTTCCGAGGTCCTTATAAGCACAAAATAGGAATTATGGCAGTATGCTTCTTCTGACATTTGTGACACTTGCGACCAAAATGTGACACTTGTGACACTTGTGATGAAGACACTTGCGACACTATCAAAGTGAGTAATTTTGATGTGTAACAGATTTCCCCCCAAAATATGAAGTTAGAAGATGGGAACTGATAACTAAAATGCTTTGCAGACTTTCAAGCAAGGGTATAGATGCAGAGAACCTGAAAGAGGCTGCACACAAACATCCAACAAATATTATGACATGTTTCAAACCCAAAGCAGGCATACCTATGCTTGGGTGATAAAGACTTGTAAGGTATGGCCGCCATAAAATACACTGCAGATCCATAATTGTATTGATAAAAGGTATAGCCACCGAGGATACAGTGTGGATATATACTCCTATGACTGGAACTGATCGTAGCACGAAGAATACACAGTGGATCTATGAGATGAAAAGACATAGCCACGACCAATACAAAGTGGATCTATGTGACATTATATGTGTCATTGTTCAAGAGAAACTCCTTCGCAACCTGAGCAAAGTACATATCAGAGTGATCACTCAACCCAGGGTCTTCTTACCGATCTCGATGTAGTACGAATCTAACCATGTGAATAGATGTATTGATGTCGAACATGGTAGAAACCATTTGATTACCAGTCAATGATGTAAACTGTTAACAAGCGTAAGGGAAATCATCATTAATGTCAATGATTCCCAAGGTACCCTAGTACATTCCAACGAATGTGAATGGATGAGCTGAAGTCGAACATCTGTGGAATCATTCGATTAGAAGTCAATGATGTAAACCCACTATCGAACATGAGGAGGCTTGCCATTGAGGCATGCAGGTCCCAAAGTACTAATTGGTTTCTAAGTCTAGTTCCTGGATAATGTGTTGAAGTCGATAGGAATAGACTCGTCGAAGGAGGGCCTTGATGTATCCCCCATCAACAACACAAAACAGACACAGAGATGTAATTTGTAGATCAAATGAACATGGACTGAAATGGGTATTGAGACAAGATATTTGTGATGGTTGAATCTCGAGGAGGATACTTCCCTTGAACACTGAGGCACAACAACATAAACATGACATGGACCAAAACACGATGATGCAATGGATACTATGACTTTCGTCGGGTGACCCAAAGGAGTAAGAAAAACTCAGAGGATTGGTTCAGTGTAGAGGTTCAACGGATTAAGATGTGCACAAAGAAAAAGTGTCGTGTTCAAGGGAGACTCTAATAGTTACTTGGTAATGTTCTCCAAAAACTGCTTGGCCTACTTCTTTCAATTTTTCCCCCATCCAGATAGATGAGTACCTCTTTTTGTTTTAACGAGCTCGAGGAGGGTAACACATGCTCGATATAACTCACCTTCGGTAAGTTCCTCTTCCTTTGTTTAACGAACTAGAAGAAGTAAGGGTTAAATCTTGTATGGTCCTGTCGATGTTTGTTTTAATGAGTCCAAAGACAAAAAACTCGAAGGTTTTTCATGATTATAGAGTCTAGAAAAACACTTAAAAGAGAACTCTCTCAGTTCCTTTTTCATAAAGTAGTCGGATGAGACCGAAAAAGAGATAAACTATCGCTCAACAGACATTTTCTTCAGATACTTTAACGAGCGTGAAGAGAACAAGGTCGCTCGGTAATCTTTTCATGTTTAGAGAGTCTGAAAAGAACTTAAAGATGACTCCAATGTTGTCCTTTTTCGTAATGTTAGTCTCGCGAGGCCGAAAAAGAGATAAATTATCACTTGAAAGACGCCCTTTCAAACCTTTTAATGAGTGGGAAAGGAAGAAAGATCACTCAATGATATTTTCATGTTTAGAGAGTCTAAAAAGAGCTTAAAGGAGACTCCAGGGGGTTCCTTGTTCGTGTATCCATACATGTCCGAAAAAGAGATAAAAGTTTACCCGGATGCATTCTCATGTATTTATGAGCATGAGAAAGAACAAAGACTAAGCTTAGTATGCCCCCATCTTGAAAGCTAGTGGCTTAACTCCAGAATGATCATCAAAGGCTGGAGACATGCCCTCCAAGTTTCAATTCATTCACCGACTTTGAGGTTGTCAACAATTTCTCGATGAAATGAGAAAAAGGAGAAGAGTGGATGAAAATAAGGTTCAAGAGAGGTGACTGTTTCATTTTTTAACGAGCTTGACACAAGAAAAGAACTATGCTCAAGGCCTCTATTTCATTTTTTAACGAGCTTGCCACAGAGAAGAGAAACTATGCTCGTAACTTTTGTTTCATTTTTTAACGAGCTTGCCACAGAGAAGAGAAACTATGCTCATAGTGTTTCTTGATCATGGCTTCCAAGAGAATAATGCTCTGGAAGGATACCATGTCAAGGGATGAAACTCGATCATGGCTCCCAGGAGATCTTCGCTGGATCGAAGATAATTACTCGGGAAGGAACACATGTCAAGGGTCGTGATAGGAGTAAGGAGACCAGGCTCCAATAATCCTACCGAAGAAATCACCATGTCAAGTACCGGGTCCAAATCATCAAAAGTTAAAGGTGTGGGAGATGATAGAAAATCGTCTTCGGGAGGGGAGATAAACTGTATATCTACCCAAATTTATTCACGAGGGGGAAGAAAAGAGGATCAGTGACGGTTATTATCCCGAGGTAACTTGTCAATGCGAAACATTTCCAGAATAGATTCATCAAAAGGAAAAATGGGGGAAATGTAGTCGATTGTAGATGACAAGGGACTCAACCGTGATTGCATCGAGGAAATGTCAGGCGCCAATAGATGTTGGTCATCCGACGAGGGTGAAGCGGATTGGGTAGAAACATATGATGTTTCGGCTAGACTAAGTGGCATGGTGTCACTTAGTGCATCGAATTCCAACGGACGAGGTACAATCCAAGGGTCAGATGATTCCAAAGATTGATAATCCACGATCGAAATCATATCGACGGTGGAAATATGATGTGTAGTCGGTTGAAGTGGTGTAGGGAAGGTACCCATGAGGCTAGAATCTTTCAGTAAGACAACACCAACACTTTCATACGTGATCTTGTGGTCTCCCAAGAAAGGAATATTGTTGGTAGCGAGAACGCGAGCATCAGTCGTGCAGAAATCCAACTGATCAACAGTGACAATTTTGCCCTGATGAGGAAATTGGACACATCGAAAAACTGACGAGGCAACAACAGTCATAGCATAAAACCAACTTCTTCCAAGTAACAAGTTGTAATCGAGGGGAGCATCAACCACCTCGACATCAACAGTAATAGTTTTGCCACCCACTTGGATGGGCAAGGACTGTAAAAGTCCATGGGGGTGAAAACCTCGCCCATTGAAGGCGCGTAACATCATTGGGGATTTGTTGAGTGCTAGTGATTTAAAACCTTTCCAACACGCCAAAGACATGACACAAGTCGAGGCTCCCTCATTCAAAATAGTTCGGTGGATTTGTTGGTTGTGAACAACAACATCAACTTGGAAAGCAAGTTGGTGGGAGAGTCGAGACACATAATTATCCAGGCTAAACATGATATGGTTGGATGACTCAGGATCAACAGTGCCAAGAGTGGCTAAAAGCGTTCTATGTTGACTGGGGCAGTGCTGTAGAACTTCTAACATAGACATAACACACGGTGCTTGAGCCAAATATTCAACAATGTTGTAGTTTTGGGCGGCACGTGAACTAGGATTAAAGGTAGCTTTACGTATAGTGCTCTTAGGAGGGTGTAATATAGAGTCAAACATGGGTTTCTCAATCGAAAGTGGTCCAAATAAAGGATTAACCAATGGAAGACTAACAGAGGACGATGATGGATCCGGTAAATTACCGATACAGTTAGTGTCTTTTCCTTTGTCAGGGTTACTTGGGGTGTCATATGTCTTAGAGCGAGTGGTCAAATTGATCCCATTAAACATATAAATATGTGCACTCGACGAGGCCTCATCATGAGGATCACTAGAACTGCCCCCAGGAGAGGGGGTTTGAGCAACCATGGATTGCTGCTGTGGAAAAGGCTGAGTAAGCACAGCGGGTTGTGACTTTCCTTGGAAAATTTTGGCCACTTCATTGTAAAGTGGACAGTCTCGAGTGTAGTGATCGTCACCACAAATGATACATGGGAATTTCAGTTTTCGTTGTGGTTGCTTTTTGGTAGCAGGCGTTTGATTTTTTGGTTGTTCATTGTTATTTTTTGATTTATTCTTTGTCTTCTTCTTACCTCTAGATTGTTGTGAAGGGGAAGATTGAACTTCATTCACCTCATAGATCTGAGTTTGAGGGGAGGTAGAGGAGATTGTGGTCGATTGGAAAAAAGATTAAGTTTTGACGAAACCGATAACACCATCCGCATGAGATGAGGATGATGGTTTAGATGGATCGGTATTAGCTCGAGTAGCATTCAGAAGCAAATCATACAAATTACCAGATTGGGAATAAACTAAATCTAAATACTGATCTTGAGCAATGGCTTGTTCCTTTGTGACTGCACCACCCATAGCGACATCGTGAGTGATCGGAGGTAACAATGATTTAGTAAACCATTCCTCCAATAAAATGTCAGGAATGACTGCCTTGATCATCCTTTGTCGTTGCCTCCACTCATGAATATGGTCAGAGATATGCACGGAGTTAGTTTGACGAAGGGAGGTCAAGAGTTCAGTACCCATCTCGTAGCGAATAGGCAGTTGAAAGTGCATGAGGAAAGACATGGTAAGGGAATTGAAATCATGAAAAGAAGCACGTGGTAGTTCAATATACCACTGTGTTGCCGAACCGGTAAGTGCTCGCTGGAAAAGACGCAAATGTACAAAATCATCCATGAGGGAGTTTGATGAACACCATAAATGGAAAGTCATCACATGGTTGTTCGGATCTTCACTAGGGTTTCCGTCAAATTTCGGAATATCAGAAGGAAGTTTAGCTGGAATGACTGGCCAAACTGGTGAATGAAAAATAGGATCATTAGTTAACCGAGACAAGTTTGGGAGATCTAGAGTCACAAGGAAAGGTAGTTGTCGGTTAATTTTTGAATGATACTGGTGCGGCATAGGAACACCAGTAGGAACATAAACTGGGTTAGGTGGATAGTTGTAACCAGTAGGTCCTCCTGCATACGGTTGTTGTTGGCCAGGATAAATAGGATTCGATAATGGATGAGAAACATTGGCATAACCCGGTGGGTTCTGAGCATTATAGGCCGAGTGATTTTCTTTCCCGTGAGGAGGATAAACATTTTTCCCTTGAGAATGGTAAGGAGTAGATCCCGGAGGCGGATACACATTAGACCCATGAGGAGGATAAGACTGTGGTCTCGAAGAACTCCAGGTGGTGTTTGGGATGCCACCCGGATAAGATTATCCGTAAGATGTTCCGGAAGGAACAGAATTGGATACTCCTCCTAGTGAGTTATTATATGAGTGCCCCCCAACATGGGGTTCAGTAAAAATGCCTCCTGAAGATACTCCCCAGGATTGTGAAGGGTTTCCAGCAAACGAGGGTTTCCCCCTGCCAGCGGTGGATTTACGATTGGGGTATGACTAGAAAACGGAGGTTTCCCTCTAGGAGGAGCATGAAAAGGTTCGTTGGATGGTGGTTTCCCTCCAGCCGGTTGTGTTTGGCCAGTAGGGGTCTACGTTCTCGGGTGAGAAGATGTCCTAACAGGGTCTTGTGGAACATGTGGAGTTGTAGAGTAAAATCTTGTAGAAACTAGGGAAGAGATTGAAGTGCCTTGGAGATGAGTAGAGGTGATGAGTCCAACATTAGGATGGACTTGTGCCGGTGCAATAGTAAGGTTAATAACCTGATCAACTGGGTGATTCAAGGTTTGACCGGATGGTCCTGTTTCACTAGGAGGGTCATGAGGTTGAAAGGGTTGTCGAAAGGATTCGAAATGTTCATAGAGATCGCATCCCAATGAAGTCCTCCATACAGAACGAGCAGGGGTGGAATTGGTATTTACTGCGGTGCTAGGACGAATAGGAGTCCTATACTCATCACCAAAGATTGGTTCTATGGATCCCATATATGTTTTGGTAAAGATCCTCTTCGATAATTGTGGGATCTCTTCGTTTATGATGTTCCCAAGGGAGTTTAAACGAACCAAAAGTGGTTCGAAAGGAGTTACCGACACATATGTAGTGGGATTTTCAACTGTGACCAAAGCGCCTTCTGAGTTATCTAACGGAGGAGCAATAACACTTCCAGCGTTGGATTGATTTTCTACCTCTCTATGGTAGTTGTCTTCTGGAGGATTAGGAGGTAAGGGTTGATATCCTTCCAGAGGAAACCCTTGCATCCTACGTGATCGACAAAGACCTTTATCTTCTATGGGCTCAATTGTGGAGAATAAAAGAACACACTGAAAATCTAGGGCCAACTAACAAAAAGAAACAACATGCGCTAATAAAATCTGGGAATCAACCAAGCAAACAAAACTTCTTTCGATGATCGTACTAGTTGGTGATGAAATCCAACAACGCGTGATCAAGTCAAGAAGGGGATAGGAAATGGTGGAACAGTTACAATGGCGACCTGCTTAATGAACTTTCACCTTGGTGCAAGCTTCCACGCAATAATTGTGGATTTACCCTCCAAGGAGCCCGAGTGAGTTTGACCAATGTCTGTTCCAGGTAGAGTGAGCCTTCCCTTCACTATCACCTTGTGTAAGTACCTAAAGATTATGGCAACTAAAGACACCAATTCACAGTGAGTCCCTGGGTGGGTAAAGTTGACAGTCCGATCCAAAACGTATGGGCAGGATAACAAGTCCGAAATCAACCCGAGAGGCTCCCACACATAATCGTGGGTATACCCTCAAGTGACCCCCAATATATGATCCGACCACTACAAACAATTGAACCACGGAGGGATAATCTCTATAATTCGCCCAAATGCAACCTCGTGCATAACCCTTGTGTGAGAGGGGGATCCCAGAAAACCAATATGACAATTGGATTTGACTCTCCCTAGCTCAAGATGCTAACGTTTGTTTTGAAAAATTTGGAGAGTTGTACTCACAGCCTAATCCAAAGTGCTAACCCTAGTCTACTGTTGGTGGAAGATCCTAAAAACAAAAAATGTTCTAGATAATTTTTAATTAGCATTCATTTTACAGTTGTTCTTTACTCAAAGGGTGTATGAAAGTGAAACTGATGGAATGATGACTCAATTCCTAAAAATATGCATGAAAGATGATAAGCAATCATTTCTTTTCAATGAACACCTATTTAAGGGAAAGAGAAAGAGTCGTTTTCACTCTCAAACACTAATATGAAATGTCTTCCATCAATCGGTTCTCACTCGAATCCAATGCAATGCTAAAACATTTTCAAAAATGCCTTCTAATATGAAAACCAATCACTAAAATGTATCTTTGTCATTTGTATGTGAATGATGATTAATTCAATGCAAAAACTTCTCTTGCGAACTACCCTTTCAGATCAAGGAGATTCAGAGAAGTATAAGCAGATTTCGCACAAATGATACACACCCTCTTGCTAGGATTGAAACAAGAAGCAAACTGAAAACAAAAGATAACAAAGAAAAATCAAACAATTCACACAAAATAGAGATGTTTAAGAATGATGACTTCAAAAAACCAAATAAGATGATTCACAGATTTCTGACGCCCTTCACCAGAGTTCTCGCCCAGTCGGATGGGAGAGAAGAAAGCAGTGGATTGATTTCAAGCTCTCAACAACAGAAAAAATCAAAATAAGGAAGAAGGCCACCAAATATGAACAACAAAGTGATTATTTCTCAAAAGGAGGGATGTCAAAGTTCAATAGGAAGAAGCATTGAATCACAAAGAATCTCAGCAAGTGAAAAAACAGGGTCTGGACCTCAGAAAAGACAATTTTGGAAGGTATTTTTGCAAAGGAAAGGTTGGTGCTCTTGTGTAAGGGACACCAGAGTGTTATAAAGCTTTGTCTAACACCTTTAGGGAGTGTTGGTGCTGGGCTAACATAGGCATAGGGGCGCCAGGCTTAAAAAACTCAGAAAATTGTCCAAAAACCCAAAATTTCAGTCAAACTTTGGCAATCAAGATGAATGTGATGGGGTAAAGAGTCAATCATCATATGAAATCAAACATATGGGGTGAACAAGGTCTCAAAACAACAAAGTGTAAGACAAGGTCTATGAGGAATACCGAAACTGAAAATTTTCGATTCGTCCCCAACGGAGTCGCCAATTTCTGTTGAAGGAAAATCTCCCTGCGGACAGGTAGATCTCCTCTTGAGAGCTAGACTCTTAACTCTTAAGACAAAAGATGCTTATCTTGGAAACTGACTTCCTTTTAGATCTAGATAAACTAATCTGTGAGGAGGAAGGAGAAGAGAAGTATCTTTTACCAACGTTTGTCCCTACGCGATCCGAGTTGAGCTCCAATATTTCACTCCTCGACAAGCCCTATAGACAAACGAAAGTACAACCACTTCCTACTCTACTGATATTAGCTTAAAACAAATCTATCTACTTAGAGACAAGTTCATGTGAGATCAAGCACAAACTAGAAAGAAACAGGCCAAGCAAATTATATCGATGAGAACAACAACGAAGAAAACTTACAACCGTAGATGTGAGTGCAGCAGCTTCATCAAGTCCTCCTTGTCTAACCCTTGCTCCAAATACCCACGATCAGAATGAAAATAACTTCACTGATTATTCTCCTCCACTTCACTGTGTTTTTCCTATGAGATCATAGGTTTCATGCTTCTAATCATTCCCCATTTCACCATGAGAGGGCCTGCTTATATAGGTTTAGAGAGGCCCAACCACTAGAGATATCTTTGGGGTAAGTTGAGGATTTTCCTCCTTCAGTTAGGGATCTTCCCTAAGATCATGGCTTGAGTAAGGATTCAAATCCAACTGCCTTCAAAGATTGAAGGGATCTTTCCCTCATTCTTCTCAACAAACCAACTGCTGCCCAGAATAGGTAGCGCTCCTCCAAAAGGGCAGTCAGAGCGTTATAACGCTCCCTAGTAATGTATAGGGGGGCACCAACACTCCAAACAGAAGAAACGCTCCTCCAAAATGGTAGACAGAGTGTTATAACGCTCCCAGATAGTCTATAGGGGGGCGCCAGCACTCCTGAGAGAGGTATAGGGGAGCGCTCTCCTGTAAAAACTCAATTTTAGTGGTTCTTTCAAATGGAAAGAGGTTCATAAACCCAGTTAACCATTCCTCTTCTTCCAAATCAAATGTTTGAGGTGTTTCAAATGTCCTTATGAGGTATTTATAATCACGACATAGGAATTATGGAAGTATGCTTCTTCTGACATTTGCGACACTTGCGACCATAATGTGACAGTTGTGACACTTGTGATGATGACACTTGCGACACTATCAAAGTGAGTAATTTTGATGTGTAACAACATTAAGGATGAATTCCACATGTTAGACACAAAATTGATGTGGAAGTACCTGTCCAATGCTACAAACTTCAACAATATCTACCCAATTTGACATTGTTTTTGTTGCAATGTTAGTTTTTTTTTTTCCACGGAAAAAATTCGTAATTTTATTAAAGGGTATAAAATTACATTCGTAGATATATATTGGCTATTGAAGACAACCAAAAATATATATTATCTGTGTAGTGTCTCTTACAATTTTGTGTGTTCTTCATTTCAGTATATGCCCATCTTATATCAGGTGGTGAGTAGACAACCACCCATAGACTTTCTAGTTATACATAGGTACCAAAAGTATCAAAAAATATTTTTCAATTATACACTTTGTGTTCCTGATTAGAGTTCCCAAAAAAGATATATCAGCTGCAATTATTTATATTTGTTCTTCCTGAAAGGGCCTGTGAAAGTCAAAACTGCCTTCAACCGTATGTTATGTGATGTGCCAGCTTCCAAAATCTCTCTGCATGGCTTCTTTGGATAGCCGATCAACGATGGGGTTCCTTTCCCAGTAAATATGAGAGAGAGAGATAGTGTCAAAAGTGGTAATGATCCTCAGAACTTATGCCTGGTAAGGTCTGAGTCTAGTCATATGACAATTTTGTGCTTGGTTTTCCCAATTGATGATGATCAAGGAGTCCCCAAAAAATTGTGGAGTGGTAACGCCCTTTTCTGCTGCAAAAAGGAGTAGTAGTTTTAAGGCCTGGATTTCAACATAGTTGTTTGTATCGAGCCCCAACCCAACTCTGAGGTGGAAATAGAGTTGTTCTGTTAGAAATAAGCATCCTCCCCTCCCCCCACACATAGTGTAATTGATCCCCCAAGGTCGTGCCATCAAAATAGGACCATGTCCTTCCTTTGTCGATCTGTTCCTCCGGGGGAGTTCGGCTCAAGCCCCGTCCCAAACTCTTTCCTTGATTTAGATGATCGATTATGCTTAAATATTTTGTGGCCACCCGTAGAGGTGATTGTGGGTCATCCCGAAATAGTGTGTTGTTTCTGGCTAACTAGATTCCCCATGCTGCTAGGATAGGTAAGGATTTTAAGTGTTTTGGAGTTGTCAGCTTAAGCCATCCTTTTAAGGCTTCTTCGAAGGAGGATCCTCGCCATCGGCCTATGTCAGGGTTTAAATTGGAGGCTTCCATCCAGACTAATGAGGTGAAGGGGAAACGCATAAATAAGTGATCTATCGTTTCTTCCTACATTCTGCAGAGTGAACACCAGCTCAGCCCATGGAATTGTTTCTTCTGAAGAATATCCCAGGTGGGAATTTTGTTTTCTAGAATAGACCGAACCAAGAGTTTGCCTTTGGTTGGAATTTTCAGCTTCCATATTTTCCTCCGCCACCATTTCTCTTCTTGTTGTATCGTTACAGTGCTTAGTTGAATGTGGCCTTCTTTTGGAGTATAAGTGCCTCTCAGATCACCATCCCAAATGAGTTCATCCTCATCTTCAATTAAACAGATGTTTGACCTCCTAAGAGAAAGGATAAAAAGGTCCCAAAGAATAGCTTGTGGCTCATTGAGTCCCAAGGATATCCCCGTTTTCCATCCTTGTTGCCACATTGTTGTGTAGAGGGGATCGACAACTTTGGAAAGGTAGAAAAAACCCCTTCGATCTAAGGTTGAGAAAATTTCATCTGGGAGGATGTGTTCTCTCATATAGCCTACCCAAGGGTCTTGCATGATTCCGAGTGAGTTACCAGACCCTACCTGCCAGGCTAAGGAGTTACCAACCACATCAAAGGCCCATTGTACCACCTTCCACATTACTGAGATCCCTAATGTTCTGGTGCCAAGGATTTTGATCCATTCTAGTAAAGAGAGTGGGGCCACATACTTTTGAAGGGTCACTTTGGTCCATAGGCTTATTGTCGAAATTAGTCGCCAAACTGGTTTTTCCGCTAGATCTTTTAAGAACAAGAAAAAAAAATTTAGTCCCCATCTGCCCAAGGCCTTTGGTTTCACAATTTTCTCCCAGTGAAACCAGGGCATCACTCGGTTTTCTGATTTCCCCCTCCAGAGATAAGAGAAAGACATTCTTCTTACTTTTTATAGAATTCCTTTTGGGATCCACGAGAGGGACATTCAGTATACTGGGATTTCTTCCAGCACCGACTTTATTAAAACTAACCTTCCTACCCTTGATAACGATTTATTGCTCCAAAATTGCCATCTTTTTTCTAGCTTTGCCAAAAGCCACGTCCAATCATTCTTCCTATAATCATTTGGTTTTAAATGGAAGCCAAGGTATTTGAGGCCTTCTTCCAGATTCTGTGTTTGGAAGGGGAGAATATCTAAATAGTGTTGTAAGTCCTCATCCCCAATCCGAGAGAAGAGTATATTGGATTTTTGTGCGTTAATTTTCATACCCGTTGCAATTTTGAAAAGTGTGAGACCCTTCGATAATAAGTTTGCATCCCTCTTCAATCCATCGCAAAAGATTAGTATATCATCCACAAAGAGTAAGTGGGTAATGGCCATCCCATTTGATATTTTTATACCAAAGAAATGTCCACCCACATTTTCCTCTGCCAAGTAGTGACTAAGGCTTTTGGCTACAAGGAGGAAAATTAGAGGAGATAGGGGGCATCCTTGTCGTATTCCTATTTCCGCTTGAAAAAAGTTGTGGCAGTACCATTGAGTAGAATGGAGAAGGAGACTGTGTTCAAGCAAGCCATTATCCATTTGACAAAGGCCATTCTGAAGCCCAGATGAATCATAAGAATTCTGATGTATAACCATTTTACCCTATCAAAGGCTTTGGAAAGATCTATTTTAATCATGACTGCTTTTAGCTTTAGTTTTATGCAGTGAACACCTTCTTGTGCTACTCTAATAGCCTCATGTATCTTCCTGCCTTCGAGAAAGACAAATTGTTCCCCAGAGATGTGTTTTGATAGAATTTCCTTTAGCCTTCTACTGATAACCTTTGAGATTATCTTATACAGACAATTACAAAGGGAGATTGGCCAAAAGTCTTCAAAGGAGGAAGGGTTTTCTGTCTTAGGGATCAGTGCTATGAAAGTAGCGTTGATTGGGTTGTGTATATGTCCTCTCTACCTTGATTCTTCAAACACCCTCAGGAGATCAGATCTGAGAATGTCAAAGCACCCCAAGTAGAATTCAATTGGCCAACCATCTGGGCCAGGGCTCTTCCCTTTTTGGAAAGTGTGTAAGACTTATAACATCTCTTTTTCAGTAACAAGGGTCATTAAGGATCCAGCTTCATTCTCTTCTACAAATCTGGGGAAGAGCTAGGCCACCTTAATAATTTCGGCAATGGATGGATCCTCTTGAGCTTTAAAAAGTGCCTTAAAATGATTGGTACCCAAATTGGCTAATTCGTTGAACAATGTTACATCCTCCCCCCTCTGATTCCGTACACTCCAAATGGTGTTGGCCATATTCTGACCTTTGACAAAGGCCTGAAATAATTTTGTGCTTTCATCTCCGCAAGCTAGCCACAACGCTCGACTCTTTAGCCTCCAATGTGCCTCTCTTTCTTCTAGTATTCAACTGCGTCTTTTTTCCAAACCATACAGGTGATCTTTTGCTTCCTGGCTAAAGAAACCTTGACTAGTCCCATTTTGTAGTTCTGTTAGTTCCAAGTTGATATCTCTAAGTTACTGATCATCTTTTAGTTGCTTTACTTTGGCCCAATTTTTAGTTTCTTGTTTGAGTCTTTTGAGATTCTCAACAAAATGTACTGTTGCCGGGGTCTGGGAGTATTCTAGAAGTTTCACCCATAGCTCCCTTACTAGTTCAAGAAAGGTTGTATCTGTGAGCCAAACCTAGAACAATTTGAAGGGGCTTGTCACCCTTCTAGAGATGGTCCTAAATTCGAACAGAATCGATAGATGATCTGATTCTCCCCCATAAGTTACCCATTGTCGTCCTAGAATAGAAGAGTCCAAAAGATCATCTGTCAGTAAGAATATATCCAGTCATTTGGACACCCGGTCCAACCCAACCCGTCTGTTACACCAGGTAAGAGAGAGTTTTTGGGGTTCCACGCTCACCATCCCTCCCTGGTCCAGGAAATTTAGGAAGAAATTGTTTAAAGGGTTCGAAACAACTCTAGGTCCCCAAACCTTTGAGGCACCTAAAGAGAAGTTGAGGTCTCCACCAAGTATAAAATATTTATGCTTAAACCATTTGCACTCAGCTAATGAGTTCCAATAAATTTTTCTATCCTGGTGAGGACCATAGATGTTTATAATAGTTAAATTGCATCCCAGGTCTATGGAGAAAATAGTAAGTCTGATCCCCGAGGTAAAACCCCAAACACTTTCTAGTTTACAGTTCCTTTTCTTCCATCCAGTGGCCAAACCCCCCAAGCGGCCTCTAGTATCCACTGCTGCAAACATCCATCCCGTGAGTAAAGCATCCAAGGTACTAACCACTGTTGTGATATCCCCTAGAGTTTCTTGCAGAAGAATGACATCTGGCGAGAATTGATCAACCAATCTTTGTAAGGATGATTTTTTAGTGGGGTTCGCCAACCCCCGATAGTTGAATGAGAAGATTTTCATGAGGTAAATCCTTCTTGGGGATGCTTTTCTCTAAGCACCCATTCAATTGAGGATTGTCTACCTGATGGCAGGTCAATTCTGGCCCAATCTTGTTCCAGATATAAATTTGATTTGTGGCCCCTACCTTTACCAACCAAGTGCGACCAAGGTAGTGACCCCAGCCCTTGGCCAATCGTCAAGAGAGATCCACTCTCCAAGAGATCCTCCTTGACCACCGATCTACTCCTAAGGTGGTAACAAAATCTTTTGTCTTCCGAAGAGGAGTCTATTGACACTACTAGATATGGGTGGATTATTCCACGAAAATTTTCCATGCTTCCACTATTTTCATCATTTTTTTAAACAGGGCGGGATTTTCATCGATATTGCCATGAACGTTCGTCGCAATATCCACGAAAATATTATTTTAACCTAGTCTGGATTTTCATCGTTATAGCGATGAAATTTCGTGGCAATAGTGACGAAAATTTTTCGTATCTCATTGGTCGGTGTTAATAGCTAGTTGACTATTTTATCTATATATACGTGACTTTAAGAGACTTTGCGACACAATTGCTATAGTTGCAACACTGTTCTTGGATTTTGTTTGAGCTGTTTATTTTTTCCGTCACCCATCGGTTGAACAAATCCAATTCTCGATCTACATAGCTCGGATTTTGAACTTGCAAGGTTAGTATGTTATTTTTTATTGATGTACTCATTTAACTTGTAATTTTTTTTTCA
>ML799932.1:222884-247256 GCA_009831015.1 Picea engelmannii | reverse complement strand
TGATGTTTTTCTTCACAGGGGCATCAGTTTTACCCTTCTCGTTAGATTTCTCAGCAGTGGTTTTCTCAGGAGTTTTTTGGATCTCGGCTAACTTCTGCGTTTCGGTCGTCTTTCTTGGGGGATTTCCTTCTGTCTTCTTGCTCCGCAGGTTGTGTTGTCGGTGTACTTCCAGAATATCATCTTCCTAGGCTGTTTGCCCTGCATCCTAAGTCTCCCCGCTCACCTTTGTTTGGTTTAGCAAAAATAGTTCCTGCTCTTCTTGAGTAAGGAAAATAGCCTCATTGTCGTGTATTCCCATGAGGTTGATATGAGTGTCTTCCAATTCCTCTATTACTTCCCCTCCATCACCAGCATAGTTTTCCTGTAGGGGAGGTCTAATCGGTGGATCTGGACCTCTTTGTTCTCTTTGATCCCTAAGATCTCGCTGATCTCTTTGGTCCCTGGGATCCCTTTGCCTGATTTGAGGAGGGTTTCTTCTGAAATTGGGGTTTCGGATTTGGGGAGCAGGAGTGTCGTCTCTCGGAGGATTTCTGTCTGAAATGTTCGATCTTTCTAGCAATAATGCCAATGATATGACTACGGTATCCATTTTTGAATCATTGTTAGATGTGGAAGGTTCTTCCTTGATCGTGACTCTCCTTTCATTCCTTTGACGTGATCGTTTTGCCAACAGATTGGCTTCCACGCTAATAGCAATTTTCTGCATGTCTTCAAGGGTGGTAGCATCTCTTTCTCTTAATTGATAGTACATGTCAGCATCGAACCCATCAGGGAATTTAATTAATGCCAAACCAGGGGGAGGTTTGATTTCAGTTGGAATAGCATTATATAGGTTATTAAAACGGGTGCAATAGTCTTGGACCGATTCACCTTTATTTCTTTTAATATTCTCGTATTCTGACGGTATTTGGAGAGGGTTTTTCTTTACCTCCCATCTGTCAAGAAAACTTCTTTGGAACGAGACAAGGTCAGGGATTGAGGCGGCGGGTAAGGCTTTGAACCATTTCTTGGCGTCCCATGTCAGACTCTGAGCGAACAGTCTCATTTGAACATCGACTTCGTCAACTTCTTGTAGATCCAAGTAGTCGTTCATTTTATCTACATGTTGTTGTGCGCTTAATGTTCCTTTGGCATCAAACTGTGGCAATCTAGTCTGGTAGTCTTGGGGCATGGCATGCAGAGGTGCAGCCAACACCAAAGGGGCATATCGAGCTTCCATGACGGGCGGAGGAGGCGGAACGATGACCGTGGTGATAGGAGAGGTAGCAACAGAAGACGAGGGTGACGAAGGACTGGGTGGGGCTGAGGTATTGATTCGTATCTTAGTAGTAGGAGACAAAACTTCGAGGGTTCGGGGTTGCACCACGGTTGGGTCAAATATGAGCTTAGACACAAAGGTCTCGGACCGTGTTCTACTAAGGTTTAGTGGCGCAATAAGACCAAGATCAGGGTTTTGAAAGATATCTCGTCCTTCGGAAAAGGAAAGAGACTTGTGAAGGGTAGTGTAACTCGCTGAACTTGTAGCTAAGGTCTTTCACCTTAACAACTGTTCGGGATTATCTATCGCGGTAGAGGGTTCTGGGTCTGGATGAGATAGAGTGTGAACTTTCTTGGGAGCCAGAACTCTTTTGGGTTTTTATATATATTTTAATTTTTTATTCGATTTTATGATAAAAAGAGACTATGGAATATTTCTGCGTTGACGTCGTCTCACTTCCAATTGTTCTTGAGCCGCTATGTCTCGTTCAATGGCTTCCGATGAACGTTCGAGCTCTTCCCGGTTATTGGCGGTTTTGAGGATTAGGTCAAAAAGGTTTGACGCAATATGAGTTTGATTCGCTATCCCGGGCTCAATATAGAGTTGTACCGCTGTCGGGACAGTCATAGAGGGGCAAGAGGTTCTAAGAACAATACTGGGAAAAATATGTACAGAGTTAATCAACCTCTAAACATTACTTTCTCCTCAGAGTCAAACTTTCTTCGGGGGAAAGAAGTCGTGAGATATTAGTTTTAGTTCTTCCCCAGTGGAGTTTCCATTTATGTTAGCACTCGGTAAATTTCCTAGAGGTTGAAAAAGAAGAAATCTACAAAGGTAACCTTAACCAACCACTTTTAAAGCTGGGATCTAGCCCTTCCAGCTTCAGAGAGGGATCTCTCTATAAGATTTAGCTTTGTTTGTAAGATATTAAGCTAGGTAAAGGCACGAGTTTTGTTTTGTTGTAAAAGGTTTTTTTTTTTTTTAAGTTGGTTGAGACAAATTACACATCCATTGGGCTATGGGGTTTGTACTTAATAAAATCCTAGATGCAACCAGAAACGCTGAAGAAATCTTTCACAAGGCGAGATAACAAGTTCATTGGATCTTTAATAATTTAAGTGATGGACAGGAGAAAAGATAAGGAAAATAGCTTCAATTAACAAGCACTTAAGAATCTCTTAACTGAAGATATTTAGAAGACGAACATTAAAATCTACAGAATCGGAAACAGGGTATCAAGGATAAATCCTGCAACATAACGCTATTCGTATAGATTAGTTATAGAAAAACAAGATGATCAAATAGCAAGAAAACATTTAACTAAGAAAATCACATCACCAGTGAAACATGCGCAAGAATCCTGTAAAATGCCTCTTCTTTATTAATGGTGGACCTCGTCAAAAATGATACAGCTCGATAACAATTGGGTGTGCAAATCAACAACCCTCAATACATTGAAAAAAGAAGTATTTATAGGTCCAAATACAAACGTTCTTGTCATAACTGATCAGGACGTGCTCATGCTATTATTAGCATAACTAAATTAACTAATCAAAACTGCTTTGATGACTCGATGTAATTGTTTGCTGAACTTCTGGGTAGGTCATTGGCGAGGTGCCTACACAACCTCTTCTGACTGGACAGGTGACTGGATTGCGACAGCTCATCTGCTAATCTAGTAGATTGCACAGCTCCTCCCATCTGATATGACTTGGCACTGTAATTTTAAGCAACCTCCTGTACACTTCGTCCATGTCTGTGTACTTAGCGAATGTAGGCTTGATGACGAAAATGTGATTAATTTCATGCTGGATCTCAATATTCAACAGCAGTGCCTCCATGAAAGCTTTACCTGTGATACTCCCTTGTATCCCCGCGAACTTTGAGTTGTTGTTAGATATTTCTGTCAGCCCTTTCTTGTAGTCAGGGAGCGTCATTAATTTATCATTGATGACTTTCATACCAGGCAAGCCTTTCCTCTACAGAGCATCTATCTTGTGGAAAAACCTTTGCACTCCTTGATCCATAACTTGGATTTTCTCCTCAAGTTGAAGCATGAGGCCTCTCTTGGTCAGAACTCGTTTTACTTCCAAGATAGTTTTAGTCCTGTCCTCGATCTTCAATTCTTCTAGTTCCTCCCTGGTCTTTGAATTAAGGAACCTTATGAGTTCATTGGCTTGTGCAGGCATGTCTCCCAGCTCCGTTCTGATTTTTTCCACTGCCTGTTTGCTTCTCTCAAGCAATTCATTTTGTTCAAACATAATTTGAACCATCGGCCAAATTTCATTTATGGACTTGGAGATATCAGTCCATATCACTTCTTTTGCCTCAGCCAGAGTCTTCCCTGCCACGGTCTGCTTTTGGAGCTCCTGTAGCTCCTTCCAGATTTGCTCGTTCACCTGTTTCTCTTTGGCTAGACTTGTTTGGAAAGAAGTCTTCAGCTCTTGGAGATTTTCCATTTCTTTCTTGAGTCTACTGATTTCAGACTCCTGCAAATTCATTCTCTCCATAGACTTAGCCAGATCTATGGTGCCTTCTGGTACCTGCACTATTGTTGTGGATGGAACTGTTGTCACTGTCGTTGTGCTTAATCCTGTGATGGGGATGGCACTTAAGGGGATGCCTTCCAATGTCTTTGTCTACTCTCTCTCCTTTAACATCTTTTCCATCTTGGCCTCCATCTCCCTCAGTTGAGCATTCTGCTCCATGAGTAATCTCAACATTTCATCTTTTTCCCCTTCCTTTTCGACTATTTCCTTCGTTTGTGGGTCCTCTGTTGGAGGGAGCTTTAGTTGCTTCCTTAAGGACGCAATGTCAGCGTTTTTCTTCTTGATCATTTCTTCAGCTTATTTGACATTCGCAGGGTCATAGCCAATCTTGAGGACCAGCTCCTCCAATGTTTTGATTTTGTTGTCCTTCGCGAAAGACGACATTTTCTCCTTCTTTAGCTGTGTCTGCGCATTGCTCAAAGCTACCCGATACTTTGAAGTAGAAGCTGTAGGGTGGGCCAAAGTGTGGAAAACCATTTCTCCGGTCTGCTTATGCAAATCCATCTGGTCCGTTGGGTGCACGTCCTTGGCCTGGAACTCGACTGTGACCCTTTTGTAATCGGATATCACTTTAGGATACGGCACTTGTGCATGGAGGTAGGCCATATGCATCCTCCCTTTCTCTGTATCGAATGTCAAAAGGAGCCTGTGTTGAGCTGTGGCTGACTGCTTCTGAAATTGGGCATAGGCGCTGCTAGTCAGGGTCTAGTTCCTCCTTTTGATTAAGTCGTATTTTTCAAAAATGCCCAATTTGGGCCCGGTCTTGCTTGGTGGAGTATCTAAGGCAGAGTCTATGGTTTTCAATGTTTTCGCTATCTCCTTGTGTTGACTCAAACCGAAAGGTAGACTTATGGGCTTGACCCCTGGGGAGGCCACTGTGGTGGTTGTGATCTCTTGCTCCACTGTCGTGCCTGTCGTTGGAACAGTCCTTGGCTTTTTCGCGTGCATATTAAATTCCTCCGAAGAAACTTCTGTTACCGGAGAAGACGATTCTTATCGAGGCCTCTTTTCCTTGGGATTCTGAGGTGTGACAGTGGGGGGCGCACTTGATGAGGCTATCTTCTTTTCCACCCCGACAGTTGGTCCTGCGTCCACCAACGTATCAGGCTCCCATTCTGTTTGATTAGCAAACCTTTCGATTTCGGGTCTGGGCTCATGTGCATAGGGAGCATTTTTATTTATGACTCTCATCTCTGAAATGATCCCGCAGGGATCATAATTCCATGTGAAACTAGTGGGGAAATTCATTTCCCTCAACAGTTTATCCGCCTCGTCACCTGCGCCTCTGTTGTTGCAAATGAATGAACCTATCTGCCCTTTAATCCGCAACTGTTGCTTCTTTTTGAGGGAGACAAAATGAACATCATCAAAATTCATAATTTGCCTAATATATTCCAGTGCGAAAACTCTTACCGGCATATATCTAGGAAGCTTGTATGGTGCCAACTCGCACCCGTAGACTAGGATCTCAGAGTGATTCTGGTACAAGTACCAGTCTCCTGTCTTTGCATTTTCTGAGAGGTGCAGAACCCTTCGGACTTCGTCATTTACTCATGGCTCAGGCACGCCAGTCAGCATACTTACCACAGGGTGGTAAAACAGATCAATGAACGCGGCGAAGTCGTATTCGGCAGAATTGTGCTTTAGAAGAGACGTCCACGCTGTGAAAGGCTGTGGCTTCCCGTCGACGTCCATCTTCTGCATCGAGAAATTGAATCCGTCTGCTTGGAAGTAGACGAACATGTAAGCTAGGATGGACGAGTACCTGAACATGCCTTCAGTGGAGAAATTCACCAGTTGTTCATGGATGTTATGGGCCAAGAAGGTGCTGTAATCGAATTGGGTGGTTGGTTGTTCATCATTTGAAAAGATAGAGAGAAAACCCAGGATGGGTTCATCTACCCACTGATCGGAATAGTACCCGAGCAGGGCGCACAGTGAGGAAATAATTTGATTTCCTTTGGTGGAAAACAGAGAAGATGGGTATGGAGGATTTGTGGTCGGGAGTGGAGCGTAAGTGGGGAGGAAAAGCTCCACGATCTGGTCTCTCTGCGGGAAGGTCATTTTTTGGTAGAGCTCAGTGAGGATCTCCAGGTTGAATGGGGATGCGGACTCCGAGCGGGTTATTTGCATCATTTGGTCGATATCCTCTGGGGTAATGAAGAAAAGGACGTCCCCAGAGGAAGAGACAATGGTTTTTTGTTTGGGGACATAGTGAGCTTGGCATTTGAGCACAAACTCCGAAAAGTGATGAATCTGTGGGAACATATAGAGGGGCAGATTGGACTCCCAAAGCCCAATCTCGTCACTCTGATCTAGGAAAATTTCCCGGAGCCATGATTGCAGGTCCGAGAAGTCAAAACTGCATCTGGTTTCCGCTATCAACCGATCCTTATCAACCAGAGGGATTTTATCGAGGTTGACCGGAGGCGGAACGAACGGATTCTCTTCCTCTTCAGTTGGCTTCGTTTTAGACACCATCTCCGTAATTGTACCTGCAACAAACACGTTAGTGGGGTCTACAAGGGGTGGAGGAAAACGACAGGGAAGCAGTGGGAAGATGATAGATATGTTCTTTGGTGCGACGGATGGTTCTGGTGCGAGGGATGAATAACGAGTGAGAATTTTTGCAACGGTATATTTATTCAAAACTGGGTCGGTTGGACGCGGGAAAACGGTCAGCATGACAATGGGCATGTAATCCAGTTATTAATGGACAACGGGCCACTTGGGGTGATATGGCAGGTGATGGTGACCAAAGTATACGGACGACTGAGGTGGAGGTTTGTGATTGGGGGTAAAGTCGCCAAAGAGGGTTGTTCATAAGTGAAGGGTGTTATGGCGCTGACACCGTGGACTGACAGTAGTAACGGGATGGGACTCAAACAAGGACGCGAGTGGGACAAGTGGGTTCAGTGGAGGGTGACGTCTATGAGTGACAGGTCGTCAGGCAACATGTGGGTGACGGGACTTCTTGACCAATAGGCTTGAGCCACCTGTGACAATGGGCCCACCCGCGGGGAACATTCATTCCGGACCCCCCCCCTTTGGTTAAAAGTAGAATTCTAGGGGGAGGGGCGTAATCCATTTGGAACCATAGATTTGCACGATGTATTTGAGGCCGTAGATCTCAGCCCAATCTTTAATACCAATTCCGGACACCCCCCCCCTCCATTAAAGGCAGAATAGAGGGGGGGGTCCAGAATTCAAAGTGAGCCATAGATGTGAGCACGCATTTCAGAGCCGTCCAGATGTGCACCCAGTTTATAACCAATTCCGGACCCCCCCCCCTCCGTTAAAGGCAGAACGGGCGGGGGGGTCCGTAATCCAATATCAGTCATGGATTCACGGGCTCCTTTTTGAACCGTTCAGATCTATGCAAAGGTTATCGCCGATTCCGGACCCCCCCCCCCCTCCGTTAAAAGAAGAATGGGAGGGAGGGTCTGGAATGCTATATGGACCGTTGATTTCAGCGCCTTGATCTGGGCCTTTGAAAAGTGAGTTAAACATAGGTAGGGGGCGGAAAATGTCACATGTAGGTGAAACTTAGGATAAGGACATTCACATGGGTTTTCATTTGATTTTCATCACATACACCACCAAGGGYGCATCAATTCAATTACACTTAGGCATTGGAGTCATAGGGCAACATCTTTATTGATCTGGCTTTATTTTGGCAAGGCAGGCAAAGCAATTAATCTACATCCTAACCTACTATCACGAGGCAATTAACCCAGATTAAACAGTTGGGTTAAGATTTTATTCTTTCTAGGGGCTATCTGATCAGGATGAGATGGTCTGGTCAGATGTATTCACTAATTCTAACCTAGGGACTATCTGATCAGGATTAGATGGTCTGATCAGATGCATTCACTAATTCTAACCTAGGGACTATCTGATCAGGATTAGATGGTCTGATCAGATGCATTTAGTAACCTATCAGCATTGAAAATTAAAAAGAACTTGGTCATGCTTGAAAGGTATGACCAAGTTGCTATTATTGCATGGGGCCCTTTTTCAATTCTTTCTATCCCTCTTTTCTTTTCTGTTTTCACAAATTATTTGAAGAATGCAATATCATTTGTCAACCAAATCACCAGATACAGATAATATCCAAGTCATCAGCTGATTCCCATAAATTATGGGGTGATAACAGAGTGCTGGTGACTTTAAACCTTTCCAACATGCTAAAGACATGACACAAGTTGAGGCTCCCTCATCCAGAATAGTTCGATGGATTTGTTGATTGTGAACAACAACAACAACTTGGAAAGCAAGTTGGTGAGAGAGTCCAAACGCATAATTATCTAGGTTAAACATGATCTAATTGGACTACTCAGGATCAACAGCGCCAAGAGTGGTCAAGAGAATTCTACATTGACTGGGGCAGTGCTATAGAACTTCTAATGCAAACATAGCACACGGTGCTTGAGCCAAATCTTCAACAATGTTGTAGTTCTAGGCAGCACGTGAACTAGGATTAAAGGTAGCTTTGCGGATAGTGCTCTTAGGAGGGCGTAAGATAGAGTCGGACGTGGGTTTCTCAATCTGGAGTGGTCCAGGCGGAGGATTAACCGATGGAAGACTAACAGAGGATGATGATGGATCCGATAAAGTGTCGGCACCATTAGTATCTTTTCCTTTGTCAGGGTTACCTGTTGTGTCGTAGGTCTTAGAGCGAGTGGTCAAATTAATCCCATTAAACATATAAATATGTGCACTCGACGAGGCCTCATCATTAGGATCACTAGAACTGCCCCCAAGAGAGGGGGTTTGAGCAACCATGGATTGTTGCTGCAGAAAAGGTTGAGTAAGAACAGCGGGTTGTGACTTCCCTTGGAACATTTTGGCCACTTCATTGCGAAGTGGAAAATCTCGAGTGTAGTGATCATCACCACAAATGATACACGGGAATTTCAATTTCCGTTGTGGTTACTTTTCGGTAGCAGGCGTTTGATTCTTGGGTTGTTCATCATTATTTTTTGATTTATTCTTTGTCTTCTTCTTACCTCTGGATTGTTGTGAAGGGGCATATTGAACTGCATTCACCTCAGAGATATGAGTTTGGGGGGAGGTAGAGGAGGGTGTAGTTGATTTGGATTTGACGGAACCGATAACACCATCCGCATGAGATGAGGATGATGGCTTAGAAGGATCGGTATTAGCTCGAGCAACATTCGGAAGCAAATCATACAAAGTACCAGATTGGGAATAAACCAAGTCTAAGTACTGAGCCCGAGCAATGGCTTGTTCCTCTGTGACCGCACCACCCATAGAAACATCGCGAGCGATCGGGGGTAACAGTGATTTAGTAAACCATTCCACCAAGCGCATGTCAAGAATGTCTACCTTGATCATCCTTTGTCATCGCCTCCACTCATGAATATGGTCATAGATATGCACGGAGTTGGTTTGACGAAGGGAGGTCAAGAGTTCAGTACCTGTCTCGTAGAGAATAGGCAGTTGAAAGTGCGTGAGGAAAGACATGGCAAGGGAATTGAAATCATGAAAAGAAGCACGTGGTAGTTCAATATACCACTTTGTTGCCAAACCGGTAAGCATTCGCTAGAAAAGACGCAAACGTACAGAATCATCCATGAGAGAGTTTGATGAACACCACAAATGGAAAGTCATCATGTGGTTGTTCCGATCTTCACCAGGGTTTCCATCAAACTTCGGAATATCAGAAGGAAGCTTAGCTGGAATGACTAGCCAAACCGGTGAATGAGAAATAGGATCATTAGTTAACCAAGACAAGTCTGGGAGATCCAGAGTCGCAAGGAAAGGTAGTTGTCGGTTAATGTGCAAATGATATTGGTGTGGCATAGGAACACCAGTAGGACCATAGACTAGGTTAGGTGGATAGTTGTAACAAGTAGGTCCTCCTACGTACGGTTGTTGTTGGCCAGGGTAAGAAGGATTCGACAGTGCATGAGAAACATGGGCATAACCCGGTGGGTTCTGAACATTATAAGCCGGGTGATTTATTTGCCCGTGAGGAGGATAAACATTTTGGCCTTGAGAATGGTAAGGAGTAGATCCTGGAGGTGGATACACATGAGGCCCATAAGGAGGATAAGACTGTGGTCCTGGAGAACTCCAAGTGGTGTTTTGGATACTGCCCGGATAAGATTGCCCGTAAGATGTTCCGGAAGGGACAGGATTGGATACTCCTAGTGGATTATTATACAAGTGCCCCCCAACGTGGGGTTGAGTAAAAGTGCCTCCTGGATATACTCCCTAGGATTATGAAGGGTTTCCAGCAAACGAGGGTTTCCCCCCTGCCAGTGGTGGATGTATGACCGGGTTTTGACTGGCAAATAGAGGTTACCCTCCAGGAGGAGCATGAACAGGGGGTTGTCCCCCGGGAGGGGCAGGTACGCCATGCAAAGGTAGTCCTCCAGGAGGGAAAGGTATGTTGGATGGTGGTTGCCCTCCATCTGGTTTTGTTTGGCCAGCAGGGGTCTGCATTCTCTTGTGAGAAGATGTCCCAGCAAGATCGTGTGGAACATGCGGCGTTGTAGAGTAAAAACTTGTAGAAATAGAGGTAGAGATTGAAGTTCTTTAGGGATGAGTAGAGGTGATGAGTCCAACATTAGGATGGACTTGTGTTGGTGTAGCAGTAGGGTGAATAACCTGATCGACTGGGTGATTCATGGTTTGACCGGATGGTCCTAGTTCACTAGGAGGGTCATGAGGAGGAAAGGGTTGTCGAATAGATTTGAAATTCTCATAGAGATCATGTCCCGATGAAGTCCTCCATATAGAATGAGAAAGTGTTGGATTGGTTGCTACTGTGATGCTAGGATGAACAGGAGTCCTATACTCGTCACCAAAGAGTGGTTCTGTGGATCCCATATATGTTTCGGTAAAGATCCTCTCCAGTAATCATGGGACTTCTTCGTCTATGATGTTCCTAAGGGAGTCTAAATGAACCAAAAGTGGTTCAAGAGGAGTTACCGACATAGGTGTGGTGGGATTTTCAACCATGCCCAAAGCGTCTTCTGGGTTATCTAACCGGGGAGCAATAGCACTTCCGGCGTCAAATGGATTTTCTACCTCTCTATGGTAGTTGTCTTCTGGAGGGTTAGAAGGTAAGGGTTGATAGCCTTCCGGAGGCATCCCTTGCATCCTACGTGATCGGAAAAGACCTTTATCGTCTACGGGCTTAATTGTGGAGGATAACAGATCACACTGAAAATCTAGGGCCAACTAACAAAAAGAAACAGCATGCGCTAAGAAATCTAGGAATCAACCAAGCAGACAAAACTTCTCTCGATGACCGTACTAGTTGGTGATGAAATCCAACGTCACATGATCAAGTCGAGAAGGGGATGGGATATGGTGGAACAGTTACAATGGCGACCTACTTAACGGACTTATGCCTTGGTGCAAGCTTCCACGCAATAATTGTGGATTTACCCTCCAAGGAGCCCGAGTGAGTTTGAACAATGTCTGCTCCAGGTACAGTGAGACTTCCCTTCACTGTCACCTTGTGTAAGACCCTAAATATTATGTCCACTAAGGTTACCAATTCACAGTCATCCCCTGGGTGGGTACAGTCGACAGTCCAGTCTGAACATACGGGCAAGGTATCTAGCTCGAAATCAACTTGAAAGGCTTCCACTCAACATTGTGGGTATACCTTTAAGCGATCCCCATAATACGATCTAACTACTACAATCAGTCAAACCACGGAGGGATAATATCTGTAGCTTTCCCGAGTGCGACCTCGTGCGTAACCACTGTGTGAGAGGGGGATCCCAGGCAGACTTATACGACAATTGGATTTGACTCTCCCTAGCTCAGGATGCTAATGTTTGTTTTGGAAACTTTGGAGAGTTATACTTACAACCTAATCCAAAGTGCTAACCCTAGTCTACTATTGGTGGAAGATCCTAAGAACACAAATGTTCTAGATAATTTTTAATTAGCGTTCATTTTATAGTTGTTCTTTATTCAAAGGGTGTACGAAAGTGAAACTAATGGAATGATGACTCAATGCCCAAAAAGATGCATAGAATATGATAAGCAATCATTTCTTTTCGATGAACACCTATTTAAGGGAAAGATAAGGAGTCGTTTTCACTTCCAAACACTAATATGAAAAGTCCTCAAACAATTGGTTCTCAATCGAATCCAATGCAATGCTAAAACATTTTCAAAAATGCCTTCTAATATGCAAATCAAGCACTAAAATGTATCTTTTTCATTTGTATGTGAATGATAACTGATTCAATGCAAAAAAAACTTATCCTATCAACTACCTTTTCATATTAAGGATATTTAGACAAGTATGATCAGATTTCGCACACACAACACACACCCTCTTGCTGTGATTGAAGCAAGAAGCAAACAGAAGACAAAAAATAGCAAGAAGCAAACAGAAGACAAAAGATGACAAAGCAAACTCAAACAATTCACACCAAAGAGAGGTGTTCGAATAACAATGACCTTCAAAAAACCAAGTGAGAAGAGTCACAGACTTCAGATGTCCTTCACTGGAGTTCTTGCTCAGTCGAATAGGAGAGGAAAAAGGCAGCGGATCGATTTCAAGCTCGCAACAGCAAAAACTCAAAAAGAATGAAGAAGGGAATAAAATCTGAGCAAAAATATGTTTACTTCTCAAGATGAATCATGTCAAAGGTCAAAATAAGAAGCATTGAATCACAAGGCAGCTCAGCAAATGAAAAAACAGGGTTTGGACCTCCAAAAAATGCAATTTTTGAAGAGATTTTGTGCTGAAAAGGGTTGGTGCTCTGGTATAAGGGCCACCGGATCATTATAATTCTTTGTCTAACACTTCCAGGGAGTGTTGGCACTCTGCTAACATGGGCAAGGGGGGCGCCAGGCTCAAAAAACTCAGAAAAATGTCCAAAAACCTAAAATTTTGATCAAATTTTGACAAGCAAGCTAAATGTGATGGGGTAAAGAGTCAATCAGCAAGTGCAATCAGATATGAAGTGAGCAAGGTATGAAAACAACAAAGGGTAAGACAAGCTCTATGAGGAAGATCAAAACTAAAATTTTGATTCGATCCCCAGTGGAGTCGTCAGTTTCTATTGAAGGAAAATCTCCATGCGGACAAGTAGATCTCCTCAAAGAGCTAGACTTTTAACTCTAAGACAGAAAGTGCTTATCATGGTCACTGACTTCCTTTTAGATCTAGGTGGACTAGTGTGTGAAAAGGAAGGAGAAAAGAAGTACCTTTTACTGGTGTTTGTCCATGCATGCTCTGAGTTGAGCTCCAATCTTTCGCTCCTCGATAAGCCCTGTAGACAAACAAAGTACGACCACTTCCTACTCTATCAAGATTAGTCTAAAATAGGTCTATCTACTAAAGAGAAAAATTCATGTGAGATCGAACACGAATTAGAAAGAAATAGGCCAAGCAAATTATATTAATGAGGACAAAACATTACTTACAGCCGTAGATGGATTGCAGCAGCTTTGTCAAGTCCTCCTTGTCTACCCCTTGCTCAAAAGATCCATGATCTGAATGATGATAGCTTCACCGATTGCTCCCTATGAGATCATAGGTCTCTTGCTTCCAAAATATCTTTATTCCAGTACCACTTATGAGATCATAAGTTTGGTGTGATTTTCCCTTTCTAGTCCCCTTTCACCATTAGAAAGATTGCTTATATAGCCTTGGAGAGGCTCAACAACTTGAGATATCCTTGGGGAAGATGAGGATTTTCCTCCTTCAGTTGAGGGTCTACCCTAAGATCATGGTTGGACTAGGGATTTGAGCTCAACTGCCTTCTAAGAATGAAAAGATCCTTCCCCCATTCATCTCAACAACTCAAATGTTGCCTAAAATAGGTAACGCTCCCTCAAAAGGGCACTCAGAGCGCTATAGCGCTCCCCAGTAGGATTAAGGGGGTGGCCAGTGCTCCTAAAGACACCAGTGCTCCCTCAAAAGGGCCAAAGGAGATTTATAATGCTCCCAGACAGTGTAAGGGGGAGCACCAATGCTCCCAGAAGAGGTATAGGGGAGCACTCTCCTCCAAAACTCAGTTTTTTGGGTGTTTTCAGATGGAAAAAGGTTCATGAGCCCAGTTAACCTTTCCTCCTCCTCCAGATCAAATGTTTGACATGTGCCAAGTGTCCTCATGATGTCGTTTACAGGCACGATATAGGCATCGTGGCAGTATGCTTCCCTGACACTTGCGACACTTGTGAGCAAAATGCGACACTTGCGACCTTTGTAATGAAAACACTTGCGACACTATCAAAGTGAGTAATTTTGATGTGTAACATTAAGTATCAACATGTGTTGAGGGCAATGGAGAATTATCAGTAGGCTTTTGGTTTTCTTGCCCAATGAGGCTGCAGGGGAATCAACAATTTTCTTGGACTTTTGTTCAGAGAGAGAGATATTTTGAGTTGGAGGGTTTGGAGTCTTTGGAGAATGAGGATTAGATGGAGTAACAGTCCCTAAATCAATTGATCTCTTGTTGGTCTTGACTGTGAGATGGGGGTTTGAGAATTGATAGAGGAATTCATCCCATGTCTTTCCATTTTTTTTCAACTCAGTTATGACAAGAAATTTGATGAGATCGTGGTGGAATAGACTGTTATGAGGATTGGCCAAGTTTTTATGCACTTGGGAAGACATTTTCTCAAGACTTTTCAAGAAGTAGAAAGGAAAATTCAGGGGCTTATTAAATTGGAATTGAGCTAACAGACGAAAATGGCAATCTTTGAAGACAAAGTACCTACCTTCAAAAGTGATAAGATTGGTAATTATGATCAGGGGATTAATCAATTCATCCTTGATCCATTCTTTGGAGTACCCTTTAGGTCCAGAAACATTTTGAAATTCGGGCTTGAATACTCTGTTGTAGCTTGGACGTAGAAATTGATGGTGTTTGAATCATCGATCCCCAAACCGTGGCAATTTTGTGGCTGAGGAAATTGACTCCTCAAAGACCAAGAAGGCCAGAGACCCTATGTGCACCAGTCTCCCATCGAAACCGAGAGATAATTTCAGTGAGACGCCATCGTCGTGGCCCTGCAGACTGGCCAAGAATGGTCCCCACCCTACGCGAAGGAAAATATCTCTACACTCTGTGAATTTGGGAATGGTCAAAATCTCAACATAGGAGGAAGGTTCATAGCGTTTAGGCATGGTCACAGTGTGGAGGATGAGCAGAAGAGAGGAATTGGGCAGAGAGTGAGCATGACACAACAAGAAGGGGATGAGTGGAATGGAAATTGGGGCAAAACGCCCAATTTTTAATGTGATTTGAGGTGGAAACGGTTGAATTCATGAGCGAATTCATCACACACAATATCCATGTGTGACTATGATTGTGCGGAATTTGAATTTCGAATGGTTTACTTTGGAGGCAAATGCAATCATGTGAGAATTAGATCAATGTCCAAGTCTTCAACTTGGACATTTGATCATAAAAATGCATTAAAAAGTTTGAATTTAATTATCAACATGAATTTTTAACAACATACCATTCCATTCATCTTAACTTACCAGTGAAACAGGCGTATCAATTCAAACGATCATTTTTTGCATGCAAATCATGGTCATTTACAGTATGTGCATACCTCATCCGATCCTCCATATGGTGCTTCATCTGGTCATCCAGATGGCACCCTATCCAGTCTTCCAAATGGCACTTCATATGGTACTCCTGTGAAATTAGAAATTATCCCCATTATAATGGACGTTCACCCATAGCACTCAGCTTGGGAAATTTCTAACAGTCATAGTAAATAGAAGCATGGACAGGATAAGTGTGAATAGAATGATCCACTGTTAATTGCCTTGTCATCATTCTTGTAACACTATAAAACAATTTTTTCCTCTACTAAATAACATGTTCCTTTGTTCATAGGTGTGTACCACAAATATGTGATGAGCATCTAACAGTCTTGTCATTGATTTGTAATTGAAACAGAGAACCAGTTAAGCAGTCTTTCAAAAAAATGTACAGCAGGCTTATAACACATAGTGATGTCAGCAATATAGAATTTAGCATTTTAATAAAAACAATTGTTGATATAATAGCCCAAAATATCATGAAAACAATATAACAGAATTTTTACAGAGATTCTACTTCCTTTTCTCGTGGATTATAATATATATGGGCAGTGTTTATCATTTTTCAGCTCATGAAACCCCTCCCCCACTCCTAAGTATTGTGACACCTCACAATAAAAAATATAGGGAACCAGTCAATTCTCCCAATAGCCTAAGATTTACAGCTTGCCAAGTGTAGAGATAAATTTCACACATTAGTCTGACGAGATGGTTAAAATATGGCCCCACCTGTAGGACAGAACATCCTACATATAGTTAAGAAGAGGTAGGCAAGAGAGTCTTGGGATAGTCTTAAATCTAGTTCCCAATGGCATATTTATGGAGTTCATTGACCTTTGCTTAATCATGCATACTTATTTTCATCTTTGTCTACAAGTAATGTCATACATCAGGACAAGTTTAAGAGTTAGGAATTTTATTTATTGTTTGTCAGATTATCACCATCGCTAGGTAGAATGCCTCGCTACCAGCAAGCATGTTCAGTACTCCGACGGGTTTACCTAGTCATACCACAGGCCGGTACTCGCTACCAGCAGACCTGTTCAGTATCTTGACCGGTTAGCCTCTTACACCCTTTTACAGCAGAGACTGGTCCACCATCTTTTAAGATTTTTATATAAAGATTGTTTTTTGCAAGAAGATGGGGAGACAAGTTTGAATTTTTATTTATTTATTTTTTTTTTAAGACTAGGATGGTATTTATGTTAGAGGATGACTCTTCTTTATGTATTCCTTATAGATTGTCCTGATGTAAGGGGTACTTAAGTGGACATAGCCTATCTAAAGATATGGTATAATCAATCATTTTTAGTGTGTAGTGGATGGTACCATTGGAAAAGAACAAAAAGGTATCTTCAGGATCAACTCACTTTCTTTCTTTTTTTAAGTTATAGTGATGTTTCCATGGCTAACCACTAATCAAACCTTCTTGCTACTCTTTCATAAAGACACTTTACTCACCTACTCAGGATTCTTGGGGAAATTGTACGAGTAATCTCTAGGTTTGATAGACAAAGTGTCACGTCCTTATATCCTATAGTGGTGGAGGTTAAGAGGAACTGCCATTAAAGATGCCTTGAGAAAAAGGAAGATATAAATCTTGCAAAAATATGGCTAATTCACAGCAAGTCATTATTCAATTAATGATTAAGTAAACAACAAGGATCAAATATAGAAATATCTCTTTTCGAAGGAAAATACTTCCCTTTTTGTCTCCTTGAAATTGTCCACTCGTGGTGAAATAAATACCTGCAGAAATCTCTAGAATTATTTATCAACAAAAACTCACTTCAAATTATTTACATATGTACAATCAGAATTCAGAAAAAGTTTCAAGAAGGGGAGGGAGAAGAAACTTCTCCATCTGGTTAGTGCCTTGTCAGTTGACATGACCTATAGAAAATCTTCTTTGGAAATGGGTCTGTGATAAAGTTTAAGTCGGTGTCCATTCACTACGAAAGAGACTTGTCCATCGTCAATTGTTTTAATCTTAACAAGCCCATTATCATACACGGTAACTACCTCATAAGGACCCAACCACCGAGTGGTAAGTTTGCCTTTAAAAGTTTTAAATCGGGAGTCAAACAACAAATCCCAATCACCAGGTTGGAATTGTTTCTTCTTAATAAATTTGTCATCCCACTTTCTCCTCTAGTTTTGAACTAATATTGTTCATTAGATAGCATCTTGCCTAATCTCATCCAACTTGTTTAATTGTAGGGCTCATTGTTTTTATGCCTCATATAGGTTTAATCCCAATTGTGCGACAATGCCAAAAGTCCTTACTTGGAATTCAATTGATAGAAGTACTTGTTTTCCATACTCTAGTTCGTAAGGGGTATGCCTAGTGGTGTTTTTCTAGGTGATACAATATGCCCACAAAACCTCTGGAAGTCTATCAGCCCAATCCCTATGGTGTAATTGAACAATTTTAGTTAAGATAGTTTCCAAAACTTTGTTTGTGGACTCTACTTGGCCATTATCTTGTGGGTGATATGGAGAAGACTTGCAATGCTTGATCCCATATTTCTCCGTCAATTTCTTCATCAACTTAGAAGTGAATTAGGTGCCCTAGTCCGTAACAATTTCACGAGGAACACCAAAGCGGGTAAAGATGTCTTCATAAATGAATTCAACAACAGATTTTTCGGTAGCCCTAAATAAGGCTTTTGCCTCAACCCACTTAGTGACATAATCTGTACAAACCAAAATATAATTTTTCTTACGAGACATGGGTGAAATTGGTCCCACAAAATCAAGGGCCCATTTCTCGAAAGGTTCTATCATAACTTGGGCACACAAGGGCATTTCATCAGCTGATATGGGTCTTCTTATCCTTTGACATCTATCGCAACTCATCACATATTTCGCAGCATCATTAAAAATGCTAGGCCAATAGTAACCTGAATGTAGAACCTTATATGTTGTACGTTTGTCAGAAAAATGGCCACAACATGGTCCATCATGACAAATTCGTAGGATTTCAAGTATCTCATATTCTCGGACACATCTACGAATAATCAAGTCTGGTCCAGTACAAAAAAGGTCATGGCCAACCCAAGAGTAGTTATCAATTTGCGTGATAATTATACGCTTTTCATGAGGTGACAAATGAGCTGGTAACTTCCTAGTAGCCAAATAATTTTCCATGTCTGCAAACCATGGGGTTTTTACAGAGAGGGAAAAGAAATGCTCATCTGGAAAACTGTCATCAATAGGAATATCATCACCCTCATGTTTTATGTGTGTAAGAAAATCAACTACTAAATTCTCCTTTCCAGGTCAATTAAAGACGGTGATATTGAACTCTTGCAATAACAGGAGCCACCTAGTCACTCGACCATTGGTAATGGGTTTAAATCTAATGGAAGATTGATCTTTATGTACAAATACTGTGTGTCATGTGATATAATTGTGAAATTTATTGATGGCATGGACCACTACCAAGAATTCATTTTTAGGAACTGTATAGTTTAACTCGGCAAGGGACAAGTTCTTACTCACAAAATAGATGGCATAGGACAGATAGTCTTCTTTCTACCCTAATACTCCTCCTATTGCAATATCGGAGGCATCAGTGGATATGTGAAATGGAAGGGCCCAATTGGGTCCCTAAGAACTGGTGCCACAGATAATTTATCTTTCAGAGTTTCAAAGGCAATTTGACACTGGTCAGTCCAAAGAAAATCAACATCTTTTATCAACAATCCAAACATGGGTGCAACAATCTTTGTGAAATTCTCAATAAATCGTCGGTAGTGTCCGACATGTCCAAGAAATATTCTTACCTCTTTTTGAGTCTTGGGGGGTGGAAGTTTGACGATTACCTCAATATTAGCAGGATCCACTTTAATCCCTTCATATGAAACATGATGTCCTGAGACTACTCCTTCAGTCAACAATATTTTACATTTTTCATGACTTAAGGATAGGTTCATTTCTTGGCATCTGATAAGGACTTTATTTAGATTATCTAGGGCTTCCTGGTAAATATTGTCATATACTGTAAAATCGTCCATGTATACTTCCACACAATCATGAATAAGGTTAGCAAATATCCCTAGTACTGCTCGTTGAAATGTGGCGGGAGCATTACACAAATCGAATGGTAAGACCATATAGGCATAGGTGCCCCAAGGACAAGTGAAAGTAGTTTTTTCCTGATCCTCAGGTGCTATGAGAATTTGGTTGTACTCGCTATATCCATCCAGAAAGGAGAAGTATTTCTTCCCTAACAAGGTATCCAAGACTTGGTCAATGAAAGGAAGGGGAAAATAATCCTTTAGAGTGGCCTTATTAAGTTCCCGAAAATCGACACAAATTCTCCATTTCCCAGTTACTTTCTTTGGAACCACTACAAGCGGGGATACCCATTTACTGTCAGAGATTGGATAAATAAAGTCAACATTCAATAACTTTTGTATCTCTTCTTTCACTATATCCTTGAGTGTCGGGTTCATCCTCCTCTAGGGTTTCCTAACAGGTGTTAGTTATGCCTGGGTATATATGTGATGAATGCATGTATCAGGGTGTATACCCTTCATATCAGTGTATTCCCAGGCGAATTCCCCTGATTATTATTTAAGGACATTTACTAATTGTTTTGTTGGTCTGCATCTAGTCCAAAATTTATATGTAGGAATTTCTCTGGACTAATCTCATAGGGCATGGTATAAGATGTGGTAGACTCATATATCTCAAAAATAAAAGATGTCGAAGACAAAGTTGATGGGTCCAATTGTTCTTGAAATTATTCCCCAAACATGTACTCAAATTGGAGAAAAGATTGTGGAAAATCAACACACGTGATAGCAAAAATAAATTGGTTTAGCACATTTTCCGTTGTTTGCTCCTAAAGTGCCCAGGAATGATCACTTGGCAACACAAGTTCTTCCCAGTCCTCATTCTCGTATGGACATTCAAGCCACCATAGATTCTCCATGATAGGTTGAGTTGGTGGCTATATGGTAAGCTTCTGTATAGAAAGTCCATTTGAGATGATCATTTCACCTTCTCTACAACCAATAAATGCATTGGTTGTGGCCAACCAAGGTCTTCCCAAGATAACAGGATGCCCTTTGGTAGGATCCTTTGAATGAATGACAAGAAAGTCTACTGGGTATTCCATGAGGCTAATGTAACTATGATATCATCCAAGATTCCTTCAGGTATAACCTTTGTCTTATCTGCTAATTCCAAAATAGTTGGGGTAGGTCTAAGAAGAAGTTTTAACTGTAATTCCTCCAAGGTAGTAACAGTCATAAGATTAATGGTTTCCCCTAGGTCTATGAGAGTGTTTATGATGGGAACCTTATTAATGGTTATTGTTACTACGGGGTTCCCTAGGTTCCCATATTTTGTGACCCTAAGCTGCTCTGATATGTACTCAGAGAATTCTCCTATCAAATGTATTGTTGGAGGATCCTTCTGCTTCCTCCCTAGCTTCTTGATACACAATTCTTTGACCACCTTACTGTAAATTGGAATGTCCTTTATGGCTTGTAACAAAGGAATTTTGACACAGATATTCTTCAATTCATTTAAAATGTCAAATTCTGGTCGAGTGGTAGGTTTCTCAATCACTAATCTTTATGGATAAGGAGGGGCTTTTGTAATCTGTGAAGATTCATTTTGGGGAAGCTTGGGTTCCTGGTCTTTAGGAATGATAACATCTTCCCACTTAGTGTCATCTGTGGGTTGCTCGGGAGTTTCGTATTCTTCTTCTTCCTGGATGACTATTGAAGGCCCTTGTCTATCCAGAACTTTTCCCGACCTTAGTCGAATCCCCTGCAACGAAATAGGAGAAATAACATACGTCGGAAAGGTTTGCATCTCAACATTGTGAAGAGGTTGAGTTGGTTTGTTATTGGGGTTGGGCACTGGTTGTGTCGGTAATAATGTTGATCTTGGGGAGATTGTATTTTGTTATTGTTGGGGTTGTTGTGGAATAGGAGGTAAAGGTGGGGGAACAAAACCTGGCAAAAGTTGTGAGATGTTCGGTGGAAACTGGGGGTAAGGATGAGTGGGCATAGGGACAGGTGGAGCTTGAGTGTTTCCTTGGGTATTCCCTCCTCTCCATCCTTGTAGCCAAGGATGGTGATATTGTGTAGACCAGTTTTTCCAGTTCGGTGAGTTCCAATGTTGTGATTGTTGATAGTAGGGTGGAACTTGAGGTGGTAGATCTAGGTATGTAGGCTGACTCCTAGGTTTCCATGGCCTCCTAGGTGCATAAGAGGATTCCCCAGAATCCCCACTTCTGTAAATGGATAATAAATCAAGCAGTGATGGGAATTTTTCAGTTGGGTGGTCTTCAGTGCAGAAGCCACAAACTGAAATATTATCTAATAGGCATTCCCTTGAGGAATGTTTCCTCCTACATCTTGGACAAAATATGCACATTGTTGCATTCTCCTCCTCCTGTTTCGTTTTAATATTTAGGGTGTCCAACTGGGAACCTATTGTACTTAAGATATTGATTTTGAAGTTCTCTAGTAGGTTTCCTATCTCTACCCTTGTGATACCACCTAAACTAATTGTTTTTAGGTTTCTACTATAAGGATCATGAGCATTCTTCCCCGTTTTGGCTCTACTCGAGTAATTCCTACACATTTCACAAATCTCAGTAAATGGTTTGTGGGAGATGTCACCTGATTCCATCAGGTTAAGTGTCTTTGGGTATTCTTCTTAAATACCTTTAAGGAAAATATCCTTGACTGCATCATCTGGGAGGTCATGGTACTTTGATTTCTGTGAGATATAAGCAAATCGTTCCATGTAATCCTCGAGACTCTCATCCTCTAACTGTTGGATCTTAAAAATATCATTACAAGAATCCTTGGACTTGCAGTAGTCTTGGTATTTTTTAAGAAATATAGCTTTCATGTCTTCCCAAGACTTAATACTGAACTCTCCCAACCCCATGAACCATATTAGTGCAGAATCCTTGATGGTGGCAGGAAAAAGTTTCAATTTCTGGGCATCTTGCAAGTAGTTGTAGCTCCTACAGAAGATGTCAAACTCAAATAGGAAGGTATACAGGTCTTCATTTCTTTTACCGTAAAAGGTGGGAAGTGGAGAGAATGAAATGTTCTTCATGTTGACATTTTGTGTGGTATCCAAAATTGAAAACCCGAAGGTGGTTTCAGTTTGGTTCCCAACTTCTTCTCCCTCATCGTGTCTTACATGGTTGTGATCCTCTTGATTATCCGTACTGGTTTGGTTTCCAAAGAGAGAGTACCTAAATGGTCTTATCCTTGAAGATATCAAAGTATCCCAAGGTTCTTTCCCAGGAAAGGTATCCCTTCGATGGGAAGATCTATCCACTGTTTGGATGTCCGGGGATTTACTCAAGCCGGTTGAGACTATTGGTGCCAAAGTTTTTGTTTCAATTTGGGAAACGATTATATTGGTTGCACTGCCAAAGAGAGAATTCACCTATTCAGGGCCAATGATATCTACAAAGTTAGAGTCCCCTAATGGTGGTGAAAAGGAAAAGGTTGTGTTGGCTAGTTCTGATGAAGGCCTGAGTAGTCTTGCCTCATGTCCCACTACTGTTGATGTTTCAATTTTTTGATCTATAGTGCTCCCGGTCTTGCTCTCTTCAGAGATTTTTTTATCTCTTTGGGTTGAGATAACCCCTATTTTCCGATATCGATCTGCGGAGTTGATGTGGAGTGTTCCTTCCTCCAACAAAGTTGGAAGGAACCTTGATCGGAAGTTTTGGTTTGGTTTTAATGTATCTACCCTTTGGGTCCCTAGGTTTGTTCATGAAAGCAAATAAAAAGAAAAACTACCATTGGGTTTGGGGGAACCTGCTATAATAGATGTGCAGGTTCTTACCTCTCGTCTTAAAGTTCCCCCGCCACCAAACTAATGCTAAGGTTCAGAAATGATCTACTTCCTAACTATTTTGTGCCTTAAGACAACTCCCCGGCAACGGCGCCAAAAATGATGGGTATTCTATATGCACTAATTCCCTCAATTAAATTGTCAACTCGGGGTAAGTAAACTTATATTTGTGGCACTATATGAGCCAAGGCAGGAAGGATTGTCTGACTAAGGAGATGGTCTACCCTAGGGATCAGCACTCTATCAATCTACTTTCTAAAGGGATGATTTTTTCAATTTTAGTTAAGTAACAAATTCTATGTAAAGAAACCTTCAATTAATGAGTTTTAAACAATTATAGAATTATGAACTATTTACCCTAAGCAACTTCAAACAATGAATTTATGGACTATTTCTAAATAAGAAAATAGAAATCTATTTTGAACTAGTTAATCTATTCAATCTCTTTTTACGTCAGCAACAACAAGTAAGCTATTTCTTTTGATCTATCTATCTCTGAGAAAATAAGCAAGTAAACAACTAATCTATCAAAACTATTCTCAAAAGTGAAATCTATTCTTAAAAAAACCTCATAACTATTTCTATTCTGCGAAGAATAAATTTTAATCTACTCAACCAAAAGTAAAAGTGCTATGAATGTATTCAAATTCTAATTGATCAAAACTATTTCTATCTTGCGGTAAAAAGAAGAGAAATATTCAAAGGTGATGATTGTGTCTTTGGTGTCAAATAACATCATGATGGCATCTGACTATTAGTGACAGTTCAAGAGGAATTAATTCAATGTTGACTTCTACAAAGATATGGAAAGTATGAATAAGGCAATCTAAAGAAAGTTTTTCCATCATAGAAGCAACACTAAGTATTTATGGAATCCATGTGATCTCTAAACTTTATACATCAATCATCAACTGTTAAAAACACTCTTATTCAAAATCACTACTTAAAGCAAATCTATAAGCTCATAAACTCATAATTGAAAATCCTAATTCACATTCACTCTGTGCAAACTGTTAATGTTTATTCCATTATTATAGTTCTTTGCATTTCAATAGATAAGAGCATCATAAGAACAAGATCACTGAGAAATACACATTCACAAGAGACACAGCATTTATCCTGGGAAACCCTCTAGGGGAAGAAAACCCAGCAAA
>ML799932.1:203706-217477 GCA_009831015.1 Picea engelmannii | reverse complement strand
CTCTCTAACTGGTAATTGCAGCTTGCCTCATAAGATAATGAGCAAGTGAGTTGTGTGTTTAAAGTGAGGCGCTAGCCTCCTATATATACAAGACTGGCACGTGTGAAAGGGTTTCACTGGCAGGGCCGACCTCTCACTCTGGGCGGGTAAACCCACCTTTAATTAATTTTGGGTCTTCAATAATAACTGTTGGGGCCGACTTCTTATTATGTCTATTACAATTGTCCGATGACCAATCCAAAAAGGGGATTTGGTCCTAATACAATTACCGACATGAATAATCCACAACGGGGATTAATCCTAATAATAAAATAACAATAATAATAAGAATGCTCTTCTCAATTACATTATTTCAACACAAACTTCTAATTCTTTGAACAATGCCAACTAAAAATTACAGTGCAAATTCATAACTGAGATTTCATAATCCAAAATAAACTAATCTATCATTAAAAATCATACTTCCAAATTAACCAAACTGCTAATGAAAATCATAATTCAAAATCTATTTCTATCATATCATACTAAAGCAAAATCAATAAACAAAATAGACCTACAGATAATAATTGAAATGAAGATTAAATCTATCTCAATTAAAGCTATCAAAACTAATGATTTGTCTAAGTTAATGCTCTGTCTAAACTATCAGGATCAAAGTAATTAATCAAGATTTCAGTTAAACTATTTAAATTAGTATCCTACAGGATGATTCATAGCTAAGAAGGAAAAAACACAATACTACATTTAACTAGCTCCTACAACCTGTAAACAACACATAACCATGATCTACACAATTCACTCAAGCAATCTGCAATTAAGGAAAATGCATTAGATTAACAAATTATAATTGGCATATACACAGCAATTAAAACTGATAAATACATGCAGTAAAGAAACAACTGTGAATTCTAAATAAGCAACAAGGTGAACACAGAATATATATTGATATACACAGTCAACTAGACCACTGGTGGGCCCCCCTACAGGTCGTGGCTACACTCCACAAGAAGATGCAGGTGCTAAATCAACGCAATGTTGTCATTAATTAAAAACAGAGTCTCGAGAAAAATTCCAGATAATATATGTATAAAACAATAAAATTCTTCTCAAAAATTATGTCCTTAGTCGTGCCACAAGTAGTGGTATTTATAGATAATTTACAACTTGAGAGGTCGACCACTGGAAGGGTCGACCTCCTCTAAAAAAAACAAACTCGTTAAATGAGTTCTAAGAGAAGCATCTTCTAGAAATTTCGTGAGCCACTTAGCAATCACTACAACCACCCAATCTGAGGTGTGTCGAGCTTTGTAGTTGGAGGCCACGAGGGGGCACAAAACCCAGATCCCTGATTCGTCCACCACATGTCGCCCATGTACCAATCGGCAGCTCCAATGCGCTTCGAGTACTAGATCACGTGCCAGATGGAGTGTTGGATCGTGTGTCGGATCAAGTGTTGAATGGAGTGTCGAACGAGGTACCGGATGGAGGATCAGACCACAATTTTTCCCTGTTGCAAACAAACTAGACATTAGATATTTATAAACATCGAACTGAACTGAATTGATCACAAAATCATTACAAAAACACCAATTATACATACCTGGTGCGAATTCATGGTGAATTGATATATAAACCTTTGAGAATCCTTCAAAATGGCTAATATGAAGCATAGCATATGTAATATCGATGCAAAAAGGATTTGATCATCGCAATAAAACAATCAAAACACGAACCCAACAGCCAGACATTGCATGCAAGACGTACAGAATTTAAAGGGTGTTGGCACAATTTCAAAGAAAGCATACATGTCGTACATCTACTAGAAAGTGTTGCATGGTGTTGAGGAAAATGTATGAAGAACCTTACTCAAGCATTTTCAGATCTTGTCGGGCTAAGGCAAGATAGTTGGAAATGTCACTTGGGGTTTATAGCCTTAAAAAAAAAACAATCACTTAATCCGCAGGTATTAAGTACAAGGGACCAAGGTTGGTTTGTTTTTTTATATTATATGTAACTGTGCAAAAGGAAATAAACTTTAACAGAAATTACATGAGTGTGTACAGAGATTACATGAGTGTGTACTTGGAGATAAAAGAAAAAAATGAACCAGATCATCAAAATACATATGTGAGACCGAAATCAGAAAACTGACTTTTATTTTGATTTCATTCTGAGATACCAAGTTGAATTCTCTTTACAAACCCCTGCGAGGGTAGGGACCAAAGTCATATTTAAAAGCCTCTGATGGGCACCATACGAGAAGACTCTGACAACAAAAGAAAAGTGAAGCTAAAGATCTGGATCAGCTTGCCACAAAATGTTTTCACTTGACTCTGCAAGATATTCTTTATCAGTCATGAAATTTAATTCATAAGCAAACAAGAACACACAGACTGCCAAAGATAAATCATACACCTTTAAAACAAGCTGCTAAAATATATGATTCAGTTTTTGAATCACGATGCCTTCAATAAGACCATGTTGTCATCAAGAGGGTTAAGCCTTCTAGTAAACTCAGAATGAATGAAAAATGAAAGTATCTCACTAGTATAGAGCAAACCTTATGGTTGTAGTTCTCCTTCTATTCTCTTATTGTTTGTCTCTTCATTTTATTGAGTTTTTATTCCTTCTCAATAGGTTATGGTAGTTCAACTACCTTTTTGGTTAAGCTTAATTAGCTTAACTAATTAGTTAAGACAAAAATAATAATAATATATAAAAATAAGGGTCTAATTAAATAATAACTAAATAGGTGGGACCCCTTGTAACTCTCATTTTCATTTCTTTTAATAATCATCAAACATGAAATATAAAAACCCCAATCATTTGATTCAAACATCCTCCATGTAACTCTCGTTCTCATATTTATGATCAAATATTTTAATATCATCAAAATATAACATGACCATATCCAAAAATAGCATTATATCCATGTTGTCCAAAACAACTGCCTAAATATATGCTTGTTGTCCAAAACAATTGTCAAAGTTAAAAGATTGTCCTCAATAGAAAATAATAGTAATCATCATTAAAAATTGTATTTACTGTGAGAGGCATTTGGCCTCCTTTCACTGATGTCCTCTTTTGATCTTTCTGTTGCAGCCTTAGGTTGATTGGAACCTTAAGGCTAGACTACACTGATAATGTGAGAACAATCATCTTTGAGATAAAGAATTGAAGACATGGATTCAGAGGACTCTTTGGATGACTTGGAAGGAGTGGCCACTCCTTTTCATTTATCTTTCTCATGCTTGGGAACATCATTTTTTAGCCTCTTACTTGCATGGGAAGATTGCACGGGTGAGACAACATGATCAGCTTGGGCATTTGGATTTTTTGGCGGTGGAGGAGGGGGTAATGGCAAAGACACAGTAGGCCAACCATGGTGATGAGCAACAGGCTGATGGACAATCTCTTGCCAACCATCATTGGCAGGTGGTTCTGGCTGCATAGAAACGTGAGGGGGAACACAAATACCAAAAACATTTTGATGTGGTTGTAAGGGAGGCCCCTCAGGTCGAGGCTGGAGGATCCCATGGCCAACTAGGTTGAAGAACCCAGCTTGAAAAAGTTGATTTAATTCCTTTGGATTAGCATCAAAATGTATGGAAAATCGTGGCCTTCTATGGCCTCTTTTCCAATCTCCTCTGCCTCTATTAGCACCTATGTCATTACTGCCTTTGCTAAAGAAACTCATCTTGAGGCAATATTCAAAACATGTTATGAAAAACTCTTAACAATCCATGCATCAATACTCTACCTAAATAAAATCAAGAGGTTGGCTCTATTATTCGGCACAGAAGCACATGCAATCCATCCATCAACATCTTAAAATTCAACAATCATTTGTCATTTGAACAGGGAGTGGTAGGGATATTGGGAAGATGAGGGACTTATAATGTGCGAAAAAAGGTAGCATGGATGGGAAACAACCAATAACCAATGAATATTGTTCAAGCAAATGCAGAAGTAACAGAGACTGTATCCATATCCAACTTTCAAACACCAGTCATCAGCTAGCCTTTTCTCTTTTGTTATTAATCCTTTCTCTTTTCAAAAGAATTTAAATTTCATAATAATAGAACAGGGAATGATTTAAATGTATTTGGGAAGGCGAGGAGCATATAATGAGCGAAAAATGGTATAATGAAAGGGAAAAAAGACGATTATTGTTCTATTATATACAATAATATCCAAAAAAATGTCATCTCCATCAACTGCCAAAACTTTTCTCTGTTTCATAGTTTAAATCCAATACACAACAGTTTTTATAATATCCAATATAAAACCCCAAGGATTTTCCAGGACTGTCAAAATTTACAACTCCAATTTCATTTTTGTTTCCTTTTATCAGCAAAAATTTTATAAAAAAATGTTAACAGAGTCACTCAACACAATTAAAACCAAACTACATCAAGTGCGTGTGGGAGGTTGAGAACCTGACATAAGCCCTCGACCTTTCACTATACAACGTTGGTATCACAAACTTTAATACTTGTTGTGTAAACAGACTGGGTTTGAAACCCATGTGCAATTGGTGCTCATTGTTTATTAAACATAATACCACTTCAAAATCGACAAACCTCGATGGATACATAACAAATGAGACAAGAATTAACGCAACTAACCAATCTTTCCACTGTTGGGTTAATCACTTATAACATATATCAAGACTAGAGTTTGAATCTCTTAATTGCCATACATCAATAAAAAGAACTGAGGTCTAGGCAAACGCAAAGGTGAAACCTTCACAAGGGGGTTTTTAAAAACATTTAACCATCTCTTGTCACAACAAACTTCCCACAGACCTCTCATGGCGGTCGCAAGGCAAATACGCCCATACATTCACAAACAATTGACATGTAATTTGAAGGAGCTACAAATCTTCCAAAGACTAGGTAATGGCGTTAAGAAAACAAATTTTCTTTTGTTTTACAGAGAAAAAGAAACCCTTGAATTTTAATGACCATAGATGAGTGAAACCAAAAAAATGTTTGCCACAGTCACACGTTCTGGACGCAATGCTATCGCATAATCCAAACAGAAAGGAAATTTCAACCATTAATCAACTTGATACACTTAAGTGTCAATAGGGAGAACCTCCACTTTAAATGCAATTTACACAGTCGATACCCACATACATTCATTTAAACTTTGGAAAGCAAACATAGTCTGTAAGCAAATATAAGAGCCAACATCATGATTTTATTCTGAGCGGAACTATATTTCATGAATGGAGAAGTAAGATCCATCATACATGTATGAAGAATGCCAAAAAAACCACAAGCACAACTATTATTTGCAAGGTCGAGCAAAACGGAGGCAGCACCAACCAAAGAAACCAACACAATTGTGAACAAAGTGAAGGTGGCGACCTCGAGGTAGGGTTAGAGCAACGTGCAGTAATTGCACATCTTATCTCACATTAATTCCATCAATTATAGCCAAGTACAAGCGCACCCAATACATCCAACGCACAGTCCAGTCAATGTACCACATAACATTTCAATCCAAAAATCGAACTTGCCACCCTCCATTAACCCATGAGTTTTATATGCATATTTTAACACTTAGCACCAAATACATCTTATGTCCCACATTCCTTGCTAGGGAAGAATTGTCACCTTATAAAACTTAACCAATGTCCATGATAATAACAAGAATATCATAAGTGTGATATGTCATAACTATATATGGCCCATGTTTGGAGTTTAAATCAACAAGTCAAATTATGTGTAGTGAAAATAAACCAAGATGCTCATTAAAACAACATTTTTCCCCTTCCTCTTTAAAATTTAATTAAATCGCCAATACACCATCATTCATTTATTTCACATGGAAGCGGTTTCGAACTTCAAACTGTAGAATCATATTTGCAAGGCAACTTTGAGCGCGATCAAATAAAAGAGTCTTTCATCACTATTCACACAACGAGGTCCCACCTATTTAGTATATTATTAAATATATATAAGTAATAGGGCATTGCAACCCATTTGCAGGAAGGGATTCCACGTTGCTCTTTTGGATGTCAACAAACTGGAAACTCCACAAGGAAATCTGTTCTCAATAGATTTAGAACTCATAATGTTTTGGTTTCGCAGACCAATAAAAGTAGACGATTGAGAAAACTGTTGAAAAGAATAGTTATGCAACAGGGAAAAAAAAGATGGTTTAAGGGAAATAATGAGACGAGACTTTGGGAATAACTTATGGAAAGTGATACGTATGAGGGGAGTTGGTCATGTATGCATAACAATCGAAGAAGACATAGCAGATAATGCTTCTTAAACTTTCAAGAAGAATATTTTTGACATGCTCTTAAATCTCAGGATGGAGGGAAGAAAGGGATAGCAGAAACAAGGAAGAAGACAAAACCAACTATAATACAACAGTGTTGAAAGAAAAAAGTTATTTCAGCGATGTCTGAAAGGAGGACATCCGGACAGCTATGTGTACCTTATTTTTCATCAATCAACAATATTTACATAATGACATTGTTATGGAAAAACTTATCCAGACTTTATTTCTGATAATTATGAAAAACAAAACAGCAAAAACTAAAACTCAACAACCCAAAGTAAAATGAAAACAATAAGACAAAATATTATATACAGTAGTCATGTTTACGTAAGCATTAATGATCAAGTTGGTTCCACAAAATGTTTCAAGTGGGAACCACTAGTACTGTAAGAGAACAATCGCTCTTGCAAATCTTTTAGAAGGTTTGAGTTTGTTCCCGGGATAAAAGCGATTTTGAAAGGACCTAGCCATAATTTTTGGAACTTAGAATATTTTCCTCTTCCAACATGGGCTGAGTCCCATAGTAGGACTTTGTCATCAATCTTGAATTCGGCAGCCTTTGCTCGCTTGTTAAAATACTTTTTCACAGTTTGTTGCATTCTTTTTATGTTCTCCAAGACAAAATTCATTTGTTCTTCCAGGGCTAACAATGCATTTATCCTTTGGGGAATATTGGGAGAATTTAATTCTTCAATCTGTAACATTAGCCGTAAGGAGGAAAGCTCTAGTTCAGTAGGCAGAATAGTCTCTTGGCCATATATGAGCTGAAAGGGAGTAAATCCTATACTTGCTTTGGTGGTTGTGCGATCTACCCAGAGAGCATAAGTGAGAAGCGTGTGCCACTAGCAAGGTTTGTCTTCTATGATCCTCTTTATGATCCTAACCAGATTCTTGTTAGTGAACTATGTTTGCCCATTTCCCTGAGGGTAATAAGCAAATGAAGTGAAATGTTTGACCCCTAAATTAACCAGAAATTGAGTCAATTTTGCAGAAATGAAGGTTGGGCCATTGTCCGTAATGATCTCTAATGAGATGTTGAATCTGGAAAAGATGTTAGATTCTAAGAAAGAAATTACCTGCTCATCCTGTGCGTGTCTAAGACGGACAGCCTCAGTCCACTTAATAAAATAATCAGTGGTTGTCAAAATAAAGATATGCCATGTAGAAGACGGAGGATTAATAGGACCAATAAAGTCTAGACCCCATTTAGAAAAAGGGAAATCCAGAATGACACTTTGTAAAGGCATGGCAGAAAGGCGTTCTTTCCCAACAAATTTTTGGCATTTATCACATGATCTTGCAAATTTATATGCATAGCAGAATATCAAAGGCCGGTAATAACCATTTCTTATGATCTTAAAAGAAAGGCGTTCTTTCCCAACGAATTTTTGGCATTTATCACAGGATCTTGCAAATTTATATGCATAGCGGAATATCGAAGGCCAGTAATAACCATTTCTTATGATCTTAAAAGTAGTAGCCTTAGCAGAAAAATGGTCACCGATGTGGATGAAAGAATCTGATGATCCATGGATTTCGTGTAACAATATATGTGTTTCTTCATCATTTGCACATCGAAGTAACAAACCATCAGCAGACCTTCTAAACAAAGAGTCCCCTAAAATGATATACTTGGAATATTAGAGGCGGAGTCTCCTTCTCTGGTGAGGATCTAAGTTATCTGGGCACTTTTGATGCTGCAAATAATACACCAGATTTTTATACCAAGGATGCTCAACTATAGAAAGATTTTGATTTTCAATATAGAATAGTGTTGAAAGAGGAATATCCCGATCGTCAAGTTCTTCACTTGGTTCATGGTGTTGAGCTAAATGAAGGGCTAAGTCTCATCCCTTGATTGTCTTCGAAGTCATAAACGTCAAATCATGCTCCTGAATTTTGGCAAGCCAGTGTGCAAGTTTTCCTGAAAGAGAAGTCTGTGAAAGCAAAAACTTGACAGAAGACAAAGGGACTTTTACCTGCATATGTTTGCCTAAAATAAAATTGTGAAATTTTTCAATAGCCTTAACAAGAGCAAAAGCATGTTTCTCAATATAAGAGTATTTGATTTCATCATCTGATAAACTCTGGCTCATGTAAGCTACAGCTTTTTCATTGTTTTGGTCATCACTTTGTAAGAGGATAGAAGAAATTGCTTCCTCGGTGGCATTGGTATATATGGTAAAGTCTTTCTCAAAATCTTGTTTCGCCAGAACCGATGTGGAGCTGATTATTTTCTTAATCCTAAGGAAAGCATTCTCGACGTCATTTGTCCAAGAAAAAGAACGATCTTGCTTCAGAAAATTATGGATTGGTTTAACCATGACAACAAAATCTAGAACAAACCTATGAACAAAATTAATAATACCCATGAAATCTTGAACTTCTTTCTTGGAGGTGGGGGCAGGGAGATTTAGAATGGCAATAATCCTCTCGGGATCTATGCTTATCCCTGAATCAAAAACAATATGATCGAGGAGTTTGCCCTTCGTGACACCAAAAATAGATTTGGAAGGATTTAAAGAAATGTCAAATTTTTTGTAACGCATGAGAACTTTTCTAAGATGACAAAAATGATCCAACCGGTTTCTAGAATAAACAGTCAAATCATCAAGATAAACTTGGATGATCTTATCGATTAGATCGTCAAAATCTATCTACATAGCTCTTTGAAAAGTGGCACTTGCATTAGAGAAGCCAAAAGGCATGCGTTCATAAGCAAGTGTGCCCCAACATATGGTAAATGTGGTTTTATACCTATCAGCGCTTTTTACCTTGATTTGATTATACCAGGAAAAACCGTCAAGTAAGGACATCATTTGAGACCCTACAACTTGTTGTAAAATCATTTTCATGTTAGGAAGCGGAAAATGGTCTTTGATACTTGCTCTATTCAATGCGCGGAAATCGACACATAATCTGATTTGGCCAGTAGTTTTCCGAACAGGGACCATATTTGAAACCCACTCGAAATACTTAACTGGAAAGATTATATTAGCTTTTAACACTTTTTTCAATTCTTTTCTAATAGTGGCTTCGAGCACAGTGTTAATAGGTCTTTGTTTTTTCCTAATAGGCTTTACCCCTTCCTTGATAGGAATGGCATGTTGTATGAGAGCAGGATCAAAACCACAAAGATCGTCGTATGACCAAGCAAAAACATCTTGAAATTCACAGAGTAATTCTATGAATTTCTCTTTCTCTTCGTCAGAACATTGGGCACCTAATTTAATGATCTTTGGAGATTCAGGTGTCCCAATGTTCAAGGAAATGGTATCACCAACTTTCATTTTTGACTCATCTTCCTTATGTGTTTCTTTGTTGCCTACATCACTTGACGAAAATGAACTTTCAAGAGGAGTCAAGCCTTTAGGAAATTTGTCATCTTCAATAGATATGATTTCTTTGGGCTTAAACGGTTCATTTTGTATAAAAGCACAAATGTCTTCATCACTTGGGAAAACCTGCCATGATTCTACGTTATCAAGGATGTGAGGACGATATAGAGATTGGAACGTACAATCAGGTCTTTGAGGGAAAAGTTGTTGGGTAGGAGATGTTGCAAACACAGCTAACCTATCAGCCATTGAATTAAGTTCCCTCTTAACATGGGTGATGTTAAATGATAACATATTTGAAATGAGCATCCAAACAGCTTGAGTATAGCGTTTAAGCAACTTATTGCTTGGTGAATAAATCTTACGTACAAAATTCACAACAAGTTCAGAATCACCAAAAACTGTAAGGTGGCCACAACCAAGGTTATATGCATTTCCGATGCCTAACAATAAGGCCTCAAACTCGGTGACATTGTTTGTGCAAGCAAATTCCAACCTATAAGAAAAATTGTGGATTTTACCTATAGGAGAATATAGAATGATTTCAGCTCCATTACCTTCGTTTGAACATGAGCCATCGAAATGCATGTGCCACATGCCATCATCTAAATCAATTGGTTCAAGCATAGTGTCACTCTCATCAGCAAAGATAGAGTACACTCCCAAATCTTCTTCGAGATAGTTTACATTAGGTTGGGGAACGCTCTCTATATACGGTGAAATTCTTCCTTCCCTAAGGACTATAATGATCTTTCCATTCTGAGGGACGGACAAATGTGTTCCATCAAGTGAAAGGTATCCACCAGTTAAAGCTTGTCAATCTCTTCCTAAAATAATTGAATAGTTACTCACCAGCATATCAATTACTTGGATGTTGAGGGTTGTTCTTATCTCAGGATGTGCGCACAAAACTAAGGTTACATCCTCGATTTCACCTATAGTTGATTGCCGCAAACTGTTATAAGAAAGCATGCTTCTAGAATTTTCATTAGTGCATAATAAGCCAAGCTCTTCCATGATAATTTTAGACATTACCCTTGGACTGGACCCGCCATCAATTAGGCAACAATGAGCTATTTTATCCATGATTTTTACAAATATATAGAAATGGGGGTTTTTTACAGGGCTCCTAAAATTATTTACACCTATCTTATTTACAATTGAATCCTCTTGTTTTGACTCTTCAAATAGATTGGATATGGTAGAAATTTTACCTTCCATAAATTTTTTGAGATGATTTTGTTGTCCTAGGATGGCAACCATGTCCAAAATGGTAGCATCATCTTTGATATTAGCCAATTGATTAAGGATGTTATACTTAGAAGAGGGAAGAGGAGAAGACACTGTTTGATTATCCGAAGTTCTAACAGCTTGTGTATCAGCACTTTGAGAAGATGAGCTTGGGGTGGAATAAGTACGGGAAGGTCATATTTTCCCTTGGCAGTGTAAGATTTATTCTTGGTATTGATTACCATAACATCCTTTGGTTCAACCCAATCTAAAACAGCGATTGTGGTATCGAGCCTTTTGCCAAACATCTTATCTCTGGCATTTTTCTTAACTTCGCAAGTACTTTCTTCATGATTTTCTTCACAGAAGTTACACCAACTGCAAGACATTATGGCCTTTGGCTGAAAAGTGTTTTCATTAGTACTCCTAAAAGGTGCTAAGGAAGAAGAAGAAGCCCTAGGGGAAGAAGAAGAGGCATTTCCTTTTCGCTCGTAGTATATCATCCTATTATTCATATCTTGCACGAGTTGTAGGAGGTCGGACATGTCTGTTTGCTTGACCAGGTCTCCCTTAGGGAGACCCATTCTTTCAAGTTGCTCCTCATATTCTAGGCAAGTATGAAGAGCGGAACCAAGATTGTCGATAGCCTTCTCTTCAAGTCTATGACAATAAGAAGAAGGTAATGCATTATAATAATGCATGAAAGCAGCCTGATTTTGAGGACGGATTAGTTCAGGGATTCAATTATATAACTTGGTGAAGCGAAGGTTAAAGGACTTAATGGTTTCACCATCCTTATAGGCAATATTGTTGTATTCCCTTAACTACTCAGTTGGACTCTTGGATTGTCCATAAGTGGACTTGAACCAATAAACCAATTCTTCCCAAGTGGAAAGGATTTTGGGAGGAAGATCAAAAGAATCTATTGTAGCTTTCCCTTCAAGAGAGTTGACAAATAGACGCATGGAAGTGTCATTATCGTTAGCCCATGTGTTATGATAAGCAGTAGAAAATGCTACCAAGTATTTGTTTGTGGTAACGTACTATTTCCCGAAAACCTAGGTAAATGCTCCTTGAATTTTGGTAGTGGGTAAGTGGTTGGTGCAAGATTCAAGGGAGAGGATATGTGCCATGGGGTGGTTGTAGCATCTTCCTCGAATTGGAAAAGTCCATATTTCTTTGACTTTAGCCGGATTGGTAGTGGATTGAATAGGGACTTGATGATTGTAGATACTACCAATTATTGATGAAGTAGAAGGTTGCGAGGAGGAGGCACCTCCGGTGCCACTACCACTACTCGTAGATGTCATGTTGAAAGTGATAGGTATGGGTGATAAAGGTGAACTGGCGAAATCAGATAAGGTTTGTGTTAATATTATGGTAGCTGCAGGAGGTATTTACCTCCACGTGTGAACCTGATGAGAATAGAAGACTCTAGGAAGCAAGAGAAACCCTAATGAGTTGGCTAATAACCCTAGAAGCCTTGTCGGCTCAAGAAGATAATTTATATTAGGTTATTAGCCTCCAAGAGAAGAAGTCAACCAAAAATAATAATAATATATTGAACAGACACTTATCCAGAAGGAGAATTCAGCCCCAACAAAACTGGCAAAACCACTATAAATACAGGGCACCAGTTCTCATTTGTAGCATCTCAGAATTGCAGTTCTACAGTTTGGTGCGCACTACAGTTGCAGTCTTGTGCTCAGGTTTGGAGGAGAGCTGTTGGTGCAGCTGCAGCAGCAGCAAGTTTTCAGTATTGGCTTGAATATCTCTTGGCTAGGGTTTGGGACTATATGATCAGTTTTTTGTGTTGCACTATCCTTGGAGAGAGGTGCGCTACCCTTTCTTTGGCTATCTAGCCTAGGGTTTTCTTCCGGAGGAATTCTCAGTCAAGGTTAAGGTGCTCGGAGGGAGGCTTTGGCCTATGGTTGGGTGACGAAGGTACCGTCAATGGTAAAACGAGCACACCATCTCCTATATACTAACAGGTTATGGGCCCACACCCCTTCAGTGAGCCTAAAACGTTGGAAGGAAACACAGCGGCTAGATATTGAGCTCGTTGAGGAACTGTCGCTAGGGTTACTAGCAGGAGCAGTTTCCAAAAGCACTGCAGTTAGGGTTACTAGCAGAAGCAGTTGCAGAAACCCTAAACCTCTTGTCGAGGCACCTTAAGTGACGAGATTGACCTAATCTCCAGACAGATCAGTGCGCCCTAGCCCAGTGCATCTCCTGGTACTCTCAGAAGGCCAAGACATGAAGTTTGGATTTCTGGTCAAATCTAGGGTTTGACAAAGTCAAGCAAGCCATGACGAACTCTATGAAATCTGAGAACAAGCTAGATGGAGCCTCTAACTTCAGAGCATGGAAGACAAGGATTGACTTCATCCTTGCTAAGAATAAAGTGTTGGATATTGTGAAAGGAAAGATCGTGAAGCCAGAGTTTAAAGAAGGAGAAGAGAAGGAACCGTAGAACGTTGCAGCTATGGAGAAGTTCAAAGATGTTGACCTCAATGCCATGAGTATCATAGTGGATTCAATAAAATACCACTTGATACCCTACATCTCCCATCTTGACTCATCGAAGAAGATGTACGATGCCCTAACAAATCTCTTCTCAGTCAGAAACATTGGGCAAGTTATGAGTCTAAAGAATGAGCTCTGTGACATGAAGATGAATGATGACGACAGCATAACATCATACTTTGTAAGGATCTCCCAGTTAAGAGATGAACTACAAGCTATTGAAGAGATCACTTCAAAAAAGGAATTGGTGAACATAGTACTCAATGGTCTTCCCAAGACATGGGATGCATTTGCCGCAAGCATGAACACAAGGAAGGAGTACCCGAAATTTGAAGAACTTTGGACTTGTTGTGCTCAAGAAGAATCAAGGATCAATG
>ML799932.1:173705-191827 GCA_009831015.1 Picea engelmannii | reverse complement strand
TGGTAGAACCCAGACATGTTCACCTAGTGGCTGCAAAACATGTGATGAGGTACCTTAAAGGTACATTAGATTGTGGTCTCAGTTATGACGGAGATCATAATTTCACATTGAGTGGATACACTAATTCAGATTGGGCAGGAAGCATTGCTCACAGAAAAAGCGCTTTCGGATGTTGTTTCAGTTTGGGATCAGCCATGATCTCGTGGCAGAGTAGGATGCAATCCAGTATTGCTCTCAGCACAGCGGAAGCAGAGTACATTGCCGCATGTTCTACTAGATGTGAAGCTATATGGATTCGAAAGTTGTTGACCGGTCTATTTGACCTAGAAATGGAAGCAACCACGATCCTATGTGACAACCAAAGCTGCATAAAGATGACAGAAAATCTTGTATTCCATGACAGGTCGAAGCACATAGAGATTCGCTATCATTACATCTGTGACATGGTGCAGAGAGGAGCCTTGAAGCTCCTGTATGTTAGCACGGATGAACAAGTTGTTGATGTGTTGACCAAACATCTATCTCATGTAAAGTTTGAACACTTTCAAGATAAGCTTGGTATAGTCCAAAAGGACCCTCCCTAAAAGGGGGAGTATATGTGTTCCTTGCTTCCAACCTCGCTGTTAGACGTAAAGCAAGATGATTCCTTGCTTCTGACCTCGCTGTTAGACGTAAAGCAAGATTATGTGTGTGTTCATTGCTTCTGACCTCGCTGTTAGACATAAAGCAAGATGACTCCTTGCTTATGACCTCGTTGTTAGACGTAAAGCAAGATTATGTGTGTGTTCCTTGCTTCTAACCTCGTTGTTAGACGTAAAGCAAGATGACTCCTTGCTTCTGACCTCGATGTTAGATGTAAAGCAAGATGATGTGTGTGTTCCTTGCTCCTGACCTCGTTGTTAGACGTAAAGCAAGATGACTCCTTGCTTCTGACCTCCCTGTTAGACGTAAAGCAAAATGATGTGTGTGTTCTTTGCTTCTGACCTCGCTATTAGACGTAAAGTAAGATGATTCCTTGCTTCTGACCTAGTTGTTAGACGTAAAGCAAGATGATGTGTTCCTTGCTTCTGACCCAGTTGTTAGACGTAAAGCAAGATGATGTATACCTTGCTTCTGACCTAGTTGTTAGACGTAAAGCAAGATGTAACTTACATTGAGCTACCAGCTTAACAGTTGTGACATAGAGCCAGTTTAGTACTGTGATGGGCCAGCCTAGTGCTGTGATGAGATATCACTTTATACTGATACATATTGATGCAGATGATGATGGCATTCTTTCGAGAATGACAATGTTGCCGATGAAGAAAACTTCCGATGACTTATAGATATGCCAGCCAATGTTCCAAGATGATATTGACGATACTGTCCTCCTGATGCCACTGATGATGTAGACCTCTCTCGCTTGATGTTGTTGAAGAATACCCTTCTTGTTAAGGGGGAGTGTTGAACTAATGTAACTGCAAAGAGTATTCTTATTATTATTGATATATTATTCATGGGATCAATCCCCATTGTGGATTGATCATGTTGGTTATTGTATTAGGAACAAATCCCCTTTTGCGGATTGGTCAACAGACAATTGTAATAGGCAGAATAAGAAGTCGGCCCCAGCAATTATTATTGAAACCCAGAAATATAATAAAGGTGGGTTTACCCACCCAGAGTGAGAAGTCGGCCCTGCCAGTAAAGACACTTCACACATGCCAGACTTGTATATATAGAGAGGCCAGCACCTCACTTTGACACAACTCACTTGCTCATTCTGAGAAGCAAGTTTCGATTTACCAGTTGGAGAGAGAGAGAAGAGTGGCGCATCTTTTGGAGAGACTTTCTGTATTGGTTTGAGTTATCTCTTGACATTGTATTGACAATCTATAATAAGGAAGTTTTACTGGGTTTTCTTCCCCTAGAGGGTTTCCCAGGATAAATGATGTGTCTCTTGTGAATGTGTATTTCTCAGTGGTCTTGTTCTTATGTTGTTGTTATCTATCGAAATGCAAAGAACTATAATAATGGCATAAACATTAACAAAATGGAGGCAGCACCAGCCAAAGCAACACACACAATTGCGAACCAAGTGAGGGTGGCGACCTCGAGGTAGGGTTAGAGCGACATGCAGTAATTCCATAAACTATATCCAAGTACGAGTGCACCTAATACATCCAACGTATAGTCCAGTAAATGTGCCACATAACATTTCAATCCAAAAATGGAACTTGCCACCTTCCATTAACCCATAAGTTTTATATGCATACTTTAACACTTAGCACCAAATACATCTTATGTCCCACATTCCTTGCTAGGGAAGAATTTCCACCTTATAAAACTTAACCAATGTCCATGATAATAACAAGAATATCATAAGTGCGGTATGTCATAACTATATATGGCCCATGCTTGGAGTTTAAATCAACAAGTCAAATTATATATGTAGCAAGAATAAACCAAGATGTTCATTAAAACAACATTTTCACGTTCCTCTTTAAAATTAAATTAAATCGTCAATACACCATCATTCATTTATTTCACACAGAATCGGTTTCGAACTTCAAACTGTAGAATCATCTTTGCAAGGTAATTATGAGCGCGATCAAATAAAAGCGTCTTTCATCACTATTCACACAACAAGGTCCCACCTATTTAGTATATTATTAAATATATATAAGTAATAGGGCATTGCAACCCATTTACATGCAGGGATTCCATGTTGCGCTTTTGGGCGTCAACACATGGTCTTTGCATGAATACCAAGGCAACGTACAGGTTCATTTATTGCTGAAATTTTCAGATTTCTCTCTGGGCCCAAAAATCAATAAAAATCTCTCATTTGCTAGTTTTCCCTTCGGGGTTTTTCCAAGGATAATTTACCCAAAAATTACTGTGTCAAAAGTGTGATTGGTTTTCTTAAGTTTCCGTTGTGCATGCATGTTATTAAGCTCGGTGTATTTTTGTTCATAAAAATCAGATTTTGAATTTTCTAGTTTTCCATGCATGCATTAATTTTCGTGCATGCATGCATCTAAAAGTTAATTTTTATTGGAAGTAGAGATCATATCTAAGCTTTAGAAAACTAACACTGCTAGCATATGAGTTGGCATCTAATGGAGGCAATAAAACCATATTCACTGGATTAGGTAGGACTCGGGAACACACGTCATTAGCCATTCACTAAAGAAAGCCAATTGTTGTTGCATATCTCATCAAAGGAGCAAGATCCCCTACTCTACACTAATTAATCTCATTAGGGAAATTTTAAGGTCAAAAATGGGCCCCAAAACAAAAAATGTACGATCAAAGTCAACTCTAAAAGAACCAATAGGATTCAAGATGATGATGTCAACCATAAGGGTAAATATTTTTGGAGGGAAAGGAAGAAAACTAGTTTTTTTAATCGTATTTTCAACTGATCTCCTTATAGGTTTACTCAAAATTCAAGATACTCGTTGAAATTCTGCATTCAACGAGTACCCACTCTACATACTTTTGATAGACCCACGGTGAGGTAAACTAGAAACACATGGAAAAAACGTGTTTCTTGAAATTTGAGTAAACCTATAAGGAGATCAATCTAAAATACACAAGGAAAAAAAGTAGTTTTCTTTGTTTCCCTTTGAAAATGCATGTCTTATTTTATTCTTTTAACTATTATTTTATTATTTTCTTTAGAAGGCCAACTTGAGACCTCAAATTTCCCCTAATGTGCACAAGAAGACCCAAACTCTTCCTCTTCAGTTATGATTTGGTCTTCTTCTCCTTCCATAACCTCTTCTTGTTGAGACTTCATTCTCTAAATGGTCTCTACCTCCCTACAACAACCCTCCACTTGCTTGGTACCAACTTCTAGTATTCACCATCTAATCACTTCCACATTTAACTCTACCAATAAAATGGAACTGCTCCAATACCAAATTTATCTGTTAGTTGATTGTATTAACCTCTTGTCTACTCGTTTTAAACCAAGTAGGCAATCTTCCAACCAATCCTACAATTCTATAGTGGAGCAAACTAAGGGAGAATCACAAAGTTCTTATATCCTTGTGGGCTATATAAAAGCCAATTAACAAATGCAATTTCCCCAAGCACATTCATTATATAAAAGCCAATTAACAAATGCAATTTCCCAAAGCACATTCATTAGATCGAGAAACACAACATCCATACAAAACAACAAAGACAAGTTTGTAACTAGAAAAAACCCTCATAGAGAATAAAAACTCCAAAATCCCGTTATTCATAGACGTTACAACAATGCTTAGCAATTACAAAGGCAACGAACCCAACTAGGGCATTGCACAATTGAACTACTACTAAACGTTCAAAACCTTGTGAGAACCAATATTTCCAATAAATAAAACTAGTGATGAGTAGTAGCAACTACTTCGTACCGGGCAACAAGCAACTAAACTGGCTTGCTAACTGAGCATTGAATGGAATTCTTACCTAACTAAACTGAGCATTGAATGGAATTCTAACCTAACTAGAAGAAGTGGAAGAATCCCTTGTAGTTTTGAACCTCTTAAATACTCAATACAACAAGAATCAATTAAAGGGCAGTTGAACTCCCTATAACAATCGTCCTTGCCACTATTGGCATGATTATGTGGTTGTCACCGACATATTAGGTTTCAGAAACGTTGTCGTCTTAAGGAATGTCTTTGACACTGGCAAGAGCCAAGGAAATTGTTGTCAAAGAAAACTTACAACAAGATTTTGGGTTCCATCAACAGGATCCCACAGCATCAACGACTCGATCATTGTGACCTGCACCAATAAATTATCGTCAATAAACCCTTTGCTAGTCTCCTCAATGGAGATTCACTTGTAGGCCTTCATCCATCATCCTTATGCCATTGGCCTTCCTATCTAGGTTTTCTTGATCCAATTACAACCAATCCTTCCACCTAGGAACTTGACCAATTTCCCAAGGATAGTTCAGCAGTGTCTGTCGATGCATCAATGAGTAACACATTTATTGTCGGTGAGTTGTTCCTTACAAACAATTTTATACTATAACTAGTGCATACCATAGTTATGGCACAACCCTGTTAGATTCATAATGAAGAAAAGAGCAGAAATATAATGGAAATAATAGAAGCAATCAAGAAACCATGATGAACGGAGATAACTAAACAATGGCAGAAAAGGCATACTCTATTCATCAATGCTTCTGTAAATAATCATGTACATAGATGTACATATATAATACAAAAGACCATAACTGTTATGTAATTGTATAACAGTTAGGTTAACTTAACTAACCAACTAACTTATGATTAGTGTTTTAACATCCCCCCTTAATCATAAGTTCGTTCTTTCCTGAAAAACTACCACTACTTGACAATCACACGTGTCAAGCGAATATTTAGAGGGTTGGATGAAGATGCTCTCTGAACTCTGAAAAAAATAGCAGAAGTTGGTGTCTTCTACTAAATTGGTGGTTTAAGGTTGACCACAAACTCATCTGGTGGTTTCAGGATGACCACAAACCAATCTGGTGGTTTCAGGATGACCACAAACCGAATGTCTAGCAGAAGCTCATTTCTTCTACTAAATGGCATGGTTTTAAGTTGACCATAAACTAACAAGAGCTCAAGGCTCAAAAATATGAAAATGTAACAAGCAGAACTTCATGTCTTCTGCTCAATTGGTAGTTTTAAGCTGACCACAAACTATAAACAACAATAACAAGCAGAACTTTATGTCTTCTGCTCAATTGGTAGTTTTAAGCTGACCACAAACTATAAACAATAATATGTTCAGGAACAAGATTGCACACCAGGAACTTGATTGCATACTTGATCATTTGTTCACGGGCTCTAAATCAAAATTGGAACCTGACTCAAAATCAAACTTGGAACCTGACTCAATTAGATTTCCCCCGTGTCAGGGACAAGTGGTTCCAATTCCCTTGACTGCCATTCGCAAGTATGGCCAAGAAGAGATCCAGCACATCAAACTGTCTTCCGGCGGAGTCTAAAGACTCGATCTTCAACTCAGAAGACTACATCAACTGGGCCCCGATCATACCCTAAATCAGCAAATCTTGAAAAACATTCATGTCCATCAACTGTAGAAATATCTCGAATCAAGTACGATTGTACTTGTGTATAAATCCGGTGATAAGACTGCTCCAATAAATTGGCTTCCAAATGCCAACGCCAATTCCCTAACCATCCAAAATGAAGTTGTTTCCTCTTACACTTTTGGCACCTTACTGAGGAGTGATTTGTCTTCCCACAAAATTTGCATGGGTGAAGATAAAAACAGTTTGACTTATCATGGCCAAACCGGTGACAGTGTTTCCACTGTATTGGTTCTTTATCCGATCGATTATCATGATCTGAAACAACATCGTCATCAACAATATCTTGTACCTGTTCCTTACCAATATGCTCTGTCGTCTTATCATCATTCAAAAAACCTCCACTCACAAAGAAAACAGGTTCGCAATAATTAGGAAAATGAAAAAGGTTGTTAGCATCATTTTCATATCCTAGTCCATATCAATTTCGTTTAAAGAGTAATTCTTCCCATGGTCGAACAATACATTTATCCACAACTTTTTTTGACATAGGGACTTCATCTAACTGATCTTCATGTTTATCACTGTCATCACTAGTCAACTGAATGTCTTCATTATTTTCATCCTTGATGCCATTTTGGTTGTTGTAATCACATTGTTGGTGTCAAAGCAAACTTAACTCATCAGACAACAACTTGTTTTGATGTTTGAACATATCAATCTTCTTGTGTGTTACTTGTAAACAAGTAATCACTGTACTAAGAGTGCACTTGTTTATTGCAATTGTAGATTATGTAGTTGAGTTAATTAATGTGCGCAATATTGTAAATAGTTCTTCAATTCTTGCCATTATGCAGAATATGGAAGAGAGATGCTTGTATGTTGATGCCACAAAATTCAATTTTGTATCCTGYTGTTCATGCGAAGAGCAATCGTTCCTTGTATGAATGCTGCTAAAAAACTACAGGATCTGCATCATGTTGTGCATGCCAAGAGCAATCGTTCGTTGAATGCTGCCAAAACTACAGGATAACCAATAACTTAGACGCATACAAAGATCATAAGAGGGACCCCCTTATTCAATTTTGGGTAGGTCTGCAACTTAAACAATAACATCTTTACATGTTCAAGGCATAAAAACCCTTATAACTCCAATTATAATCAATGGAGAAAACTCCTCCATACAAAACCTTATAACTCCTTAAATACACTCTTCCTTTCGCAAGTTCGCAAGTTTCAAACAACAATGAATTTTAGAGAAGATTTCTTGAAAATATTCTAGCAAGGAGGGTGTTAGTTTCTCGYTGGGGCTAGCCGCATCCGTAGTCTCTTGCAATGAATTTATTTCTTAAACGCCCATAAATATCCTCATACGTCCACACAACAAGTCTGCAAATAACTCATTCAATAATCATTTAACATATTAAAATTACTGAAACTAGTCTCAAGGCACACCAACATACGATAACCTGTAAACCAGATTGTCTCCAATACTCCAATTCAGGTTTTAAACACCTTGATACACAAAGGTATTGTTGAGAGAAAGACGGAAATGTATTTTTCCTTTTTCTCTGGCAGGACTAGGCCTTTGTTTGGATGTATAGCAAGCTTCCTGCAGAAATCTGTATCCATAGACCTGCTCTGAAATCTCCTCCTTTCTCTCTTTCTTTTCAATATTTAATCCTTACTGGAAACAATTCACAATTCACTCGGGAAAGAATTGAATAGGCATAATAAAAATCAAGATTCTCTACCAAAATCAATACAGATTGGAGTAGGACGACTCAGGCTCACCTAGAATGTTCCTTGGCAAAGCTTCTCAAAGATCAACCGATGTTGACTCCGACAGATTGAACCCGCGACCTCAGAAGCCAAAAACTCCAGGTAAGAAACCGATGTCGACTCTGGCAGATTGAACCCGCGACCTCAGAAGCCAAAAAAACTCCAAGTAAGAAAACCCAAATTTCTCCCCCTAGCGCAAAAGAAAAAAAAATCTCAGATGATCCGAATTCTTCTCCTTTTACAACCCTCGATAACATATCAAAGGACATCGTTGTTTGCATTCTATCATTCCTTTCGCCCAATGAGATCTCGGCACACTGTTGCCTGAACAGGCGGTTGTGCGATCTCGATCTTCTTGCAGACTATGGCTATTCACCAGGATTCGTGGAAAATCTAAAGGACCGTGATGCCAAAACAAAAACTCAAAATCATACATAGACTGGTGAGGTCAATGTTGAGAGTCATTCGATATCCTCCTTTCCTTCTGGGACTCGGTTGTCATCGACTCTTCCTGCCAAATTTTTAATGAACCTGAAGCCAAAAGGCAAAATCGAGGTTCTATATCTATTGGAAATATTAAGGATGATAACAATACTGCTAGAAGTACATCTCCACAAGAAGATATTGTTTATTCTAACCTTTTTATGTAAGCTTTGAAGGGAAAAACATGGCATGGATCATGGTTACAAATTCCATCGACTCCTTCAAAAAATTTAAATAATAAAACTTCTACCATAATAAAAATATATCCAGAAACTGAATCAACAGGTAGCCCAAAAAGAATAGGGTAAAAGCAACGCATCAACTCATCGTTCGGATTTTTAATCCGTACACAACTGTTGCTGCTCCGTTTTCATCATCAAATGCTAAAAATAAATATCAGCCTGGGCGTGCACTCCATCTCTCTCTTATTCATGCAAAACTTGATATTTGTATCACCAAGCATGCCCTCTCTTCAAAATGTATCCATCACAATCCCAATGATCATAAACTTGTTCTGATAAATCATTCGTCAATGTCCAGGCACACAGAATCATTCGTCAATGTCCAGGCACACAGGAATCATTCATTGCTCTGATACCACTGTTAGATTCATAATGAAGAAAAGAGCAGAAATATAATGGAAATAATAGAAGCAATCAAGAAACCGTGATGAACGGAGATAACTAAACAATGGCAGAAAATGCATACTCTATTCATCAATGCTTCTGTAAATAATCATGTACATAGATAAACATATATAATACAAAAGACCATAACTGTTAAGTAACTGTATAACAGTTAGGTTAACTTAACTAACCAACTAACTTATGATTAGTGTTTTAAGTTTTAACAATGGCACAACCCATGATCTACTGATCACTATAAAGTCTCGTTCAAGTTTTTGTTAACACTCAAAAGCTCAAAGAATCAAAACCATAGTAGTTATCAGCTCAAGATGGTTGTAACATATTCATAGTTCCGGCAATCTCCTCGGATCATCTCAGAAAGACAGCAAACCACTGAAAACCTCACATTTCCTGCTATTGTCTTATTTCATACCTCACTGCAACTGCACATCTTATGACCTGAAAATCTCATTATCAGCTGGAGATGGTTGTAACATATTCATAGTTCCGGCAATCTCCTCAGATCATCTCAGAAAGACAGCAAACCACTGAAAACCTCACATTTTCCTGTTATTGTCTTATTTCATACCTCACTGCTACTGCACATCTTATGACTTGAAAATCTCATTTGTATGAAAAACTTAAAAAGTCTTGCTTGCAAATCCCTAATACCTCCTTACAGGTACTGTTGAGATGAATGGAAACACAAAAGACAGGCAGCAGACAGATAATGGGGGCAGTAAAAGCTGTGTAAAAGTGGTTAGATACTGAGTAGTCATGCGCCAATAAGAATTGGATAGGGATGCTTTCCTTTATAGCCTTACACCTTATTACTTTAGCTAAGCAATATAGTATCCTATTTCTGAACTTAATTGACGGCTGTAAAATAAGGTGGTGATTGGAGACACAAAAATTTGAGACCCGTTCACGTTCTTCCTGTCTCGAAATCTCTGCACAAACTATTTGTTTGAAGTTCTATAAGAAGTATACAGCCCCACGAAATACAACATCTATGGTAATTGGCACTGGATCACTATCCACTCTATTTTGGGACAAACAAAAATATCTGGTAAGGCAAGGGAGATCCCCCCATCAAAAGCCTAAGAGGTAAAGCACATTCTCCAGCCACAAAAAAAGTTCAGAATGTCAATAACCGATACTTAAAAGACAATACAGTTCCACTATCTTGTAAAATAACTACAAAAGTAAAATCAAAAGCTCATAGCTTTATCTTCACCTACTTTATTTACAAAAATTGGATCAAACATTCCATGAGCATACAAGAATTATTTACCCCGTTGTTTGACATTTGTATGTGTATATTTCATGGCAACTGATGCTTTTTTGTGAGATATACAAGTCATATGACAAAAGTACTCCCATGGTAGACATCATGCTCCTCATCTTGGGGATACCTGACAGCAAACAAAATGTCTCTACTTGTCATGTCATGAAATTGTGTACTAAATACCATTCTATATAAATCATATGCCATTGCTTAAAATATAATACAGTTACACCATCTTATAAAACAACTACAAAATTAAAACCAAAGCCTATAGCACTATATCCCCCTAGTATATTTATAAAATTTGGATAAACATGTTAGAATTAATGCTTACAATAGAATTAGTTTGAGGATTTGTTGGAGTCTGTTGAGATATTCTCTCAACTCCTTCACCCACATTTAGAATTAGTTAGATCTCATTTTAACTATATATACATATGTAACTCTCTGTAAGTGTGTAATACAAATCATTATTGTGTGTGTTATTCCTGTGTGCCTCTGCTTTCTTAAATTCTGTCATGGTATCAGAGCTTGGACAGCCCTGACTCTCTCACGAGAGGGGCTGGAATATGAGAGATTGAGAGCAGATGCCCTATACATAGGTGAGAGTAGAAAGTTTTGTTTGAGTGATCGTTGTTTGCAGATGAGCCTGTGTTTAGTGGCTGATATAAAGAGAACCACTGCCAGATCTGCTCCCAGATTCGAAGCAAATCAAGCGGAGGCAGAGTGTGAAGGAGTAATCGATGTGTGCTACATCCGGTGACAGATACATATCTGTTAAATCAGAAGAGAAGGATCATAATCATTTTTTGCAGATCGCCTGCCTAATAAAACGATCAGATCTGGAATTGGGGGACCTAAAGATTATTTCTTTGAATACTTGAAATTCAAGRRCAACTGTTGGYAAATATGATGAGTTGATGGAGYTGYTRTCAATCGAGCTCTTTCCRRASTCTGTTTCTGATYTGGACGAGAAATCGTGCCAACGTGAAGAAAGTTCAGCGTGGAAGAGGAGCTTTCATTTCCAGAGATCTGCACATCCATTGATGAAAGATCTGCGCAGAAGAGTTATAGTATTCGGCACTGAGCCATCTGGATTGGCCATTGCAGCATGTCAATCAGTCGTGGATGTCTGCATGAAGGAGAGACGCTATCTGCTGTGCGTGAAGGAGGATCTGAGATAAAGATCGCTGTTGTTTCAAAGATTTAGAAAGCCGCTGTCAATGTGTCGTTTGGTATTGTTGGCTGTAGAGAAGAACTGTAATTCGTGGTGTGCAGAGTGTTATTGTGATTTTTATTTTTGTAATGATACAGATCAGAATGTATGATTGATTCCTAGACTATTTTTCGAAGTATGTCTAGAATTGCCAATCACTACAAGAGAAAGGTCAATTGTAATATTGACTGCTGAAAACATTTCGTACTTAGATCATTGTCCTATATAACTGTCCAAATTTTCTCTTCGGAGGGATTTTACAGATGGAAGTGTATCCATAAAATGGTTCAGTATTGAGACTGTCCTTCAGGTGGTTGAGAAGCGTCAGTTTTACAAAGAGTGTCAACGATGGTCAGAAGCGTTTTGACTTTAAATGTGTCAGTGGGAAGCTCGAATGTGTGGAGAAGAAAGAGCAGAAACCGGGTGATTGCAGAGTGAGTTTCAGTGCTGATGAAGACCAGTGAGACAAAGACAAAGACAAGTTTTCTAATTATGATTTCAAGTATTGTAAGTTTTTGAATGTAAGCATTAAAGGGGGGTGTTAGAATTAATGCTTACAATAGAATTAGTTTGAGGATTTGTTGGAGTCTGTTGAGATATTCTCTCAACTCCTTCACCCACGTTTAGAATTAGTTAGATCTCATTTTAACTATATATACATATGTAACTCTCTGTAAGTGTGTAATACAAATCATTATTGTGTGTGYTATTCCTGTGTGCCTCTGCTTTCTTAAATTCTGTCAAAACATTCCATAAGCATACAAGAATGATTTACCCCGCTGTTTGTATGTGTGTATATTTCATGGCAACTGCTGCTTTTATGAGATAAGCAAGTCAAATGACAATAGCACTCCCATGCTAGACATCCTGCTCCTCATCTTGGGGTTACCTGACATCAAACAAAAGGTCTCTACTGTCATGTCATGAAATTGTGTACTGAATACCATTCTATATAAATCATTCACCCAGCCTTGGCCTGTATACATCAAGACTATTATACAACTTTTTACTACTTTCATTACAGTTTTAGGAGTCCATATTTACAAATACTTCTACTTTTCTATAGATAAAGACAATACCTAGTCCTGACTTTTTATGGCAGCCAAGACAAGGCAGAGTTTAAGGACAAGTACCGTCATGGTAGTGAAATTTTCTTTCAGCAGCACCAATAATCCCCAGAGAACCAACGTCCATTCTTGAAATTATGGAAAAGGTTCCATAAATTTCTCGCTAGAAAATCTTGGAAATCAATGTCGTAGCATTTTGATAGTCACCACCCATATGAAATTTCTTGGTAATACAGATAGGTGCCCCAGGCGAAGTAACTTATACCCCCAAAAGCAATTGGCAGTTTCTCACTGTTTGCCATAAAGAATATGTACCTCCTCCTCCACATCTTACAACAAAAAGCTTGTGTCGAGCACATGTCATACCTCTTTCATATGTTTAGCCATGCTTTCTGACATTGCATAATTTTTTTCTGGCTGTGCGTGTAAGCTGTCTCCTAGTACAAATCATGAACTTTGTTATCAACCTCAATCCAACTGCATCCTGGTTTTTTTCTCAATCCCCTGTTTCTCAACATTGTTCTCACCTTTGCAACATCACTCCATCTACCAGAAACTGCATATATATTTGACAGTAGTACATAAAATCCAGTATTCTCAGGCTCTAACTTGAAGAGATGTTCTGCCACCTCCTCTGCTAACTCTATGTTGCAGTGAATTTTGCAGGCACCAAGCAAGGCACCCCAAACACTCGAATCAGCTTCAAATGGCATGTCATTGATTAAGTCGTGTGCTTCCTCCAGCTTCCCAGCACGACCAAGAAGGTCAACCATACATGCATAGTGCTCCATCCTCGGAATGATGCCATATTCTCTACTTATAGAATCAAAGAAGTGCCAACCCTCATCCACAAGGCCAGAATGGCTGCATGCAGACAGAACGCCGATGAATGTGATGTGGTCTGGCTTCAAACCTGCCTGTTTCATCCGATAAAAGAGTGTGAGTGCCTCATCAACGTGTCCATGCATTCCATACCCTGCAATCATTGCATTCCATGAAACAACTGTTCTTTGGGACATGTTCTCAAAAGCATGGCCAGCAAGCTCTATACTGCCACATTTCGCATACATGTCTATGAGAGCATTGCCCACAACTGCATGCAATTCAAAGCCCCTTCTTATTATGTAACCATGTATCTCCTTGCCCTGTTGGAGAGCTGCTAAGCGGGCACATGCAGGAAGCACACTAGCAATAGTTACTGAGTTTGGTTTTTCGCCAAGCTGATTCATCTGATGGAAGAGTTTAAAAGCCTCCTCACATTGTCCATTTTGTACATAGCCCACAATCATTGCATTCCATGAGACGACATCTCTTTGCGACATCCTGTCAAACACTTGTTCTGCATCCTCTATACTCCCACACTTGGAATACATATCGACAAGGGCACCCCCAACAAAGACATGTGACTCCAATCCAGTTTTGATTACATAACCATGGATTTCCCTCCCCTGCCACTGAGCTGTTAAATGGCCAATTGCCGGCAGAATACTCGAAAAGGTAAATGAGTTGGGTTGCACACCTGCGGATTGCATTTGCGAAAATAATTTCAAGGCATCAACACAATACCCATTCTGAACAAAGCCTGCAGCCATGGCATTCCATGAAACCACATCTGTTCGAGACATTGCAACAAACACCCGGGCAGCATCATCTATACTCCCACATTTTGCATACATGTCTATAAGAGCATTCCCAACAAAATCATCTATATCAAATCCCCCCCTTTTAACAAAAGCATGGACTTCCTTGCCATTTCGGAAAGCTTCGCTGCGGACACAGGCCGGCAGAAGATTCACCACAGTAACAGGATTGGGATTCATGCCCATCAATTGCATTTGATAAAACAGCTGGAAAGCCTCGTCACATTGCCCACTCTGCACATAGCCTGCAATCATAGCATTCCAGGTGACCACACTTCTGTGATACATTTTGTCAAACACTTGGCGTGCAACATCTAAATCCCCGCATTTGGCATACATATCTATGAGGGCATTCCCTATGAAAATATCTGACTCAATCCCAGCACTTATAATGCAATCATGGATCTCCTTGCCTCGTTCCAGAGCTGAAAGGCCAGTGCATGCCTTGAGAACGCACGGAAACGTGAAATTGTCAGGCTGCAGGCCTTCATTCTGCATTTGGTAATACAGTGCCAAGGCCTCATCATACATCTCATTCCTTGCATACCCACTAATGATAACATTCCATAAAATAACATCCTTCTTTTCTATTTTGTCGAAAACAAGGCGTGCATCAGAAGGACTCCCACAGGCTAAAAACATGCCCACAAGCTTAGTAGCTGAAAAAAGGTCCTGGTCAGCTCCAGTGCTGAGCATTTGGGAATAAAGTTGTTTACCTTCTGGCAAAGATTTCAAGCGGGTACAAGCCTGCAACAGCGAAGCGTAAGCAGATGTCTCTAGTGGTATGCATTTTTTGTTCATAGACACCATAACAGCCAGCGCCTCCTTCAATCGACTTTCTCTACATAATGCGCTCAGCTCTACATTCATGTGATTAGATGAGTTATTTGTTATTTCACAGATGGCGGGATTGAAACTCCCTCTGGTGGATACTGGATGAATGAATTTAGCTAACAAGCGCGTATTGTTTGGATGGCCTGGTAGGCCTGCTAATAATGTTGAGGTTAATCTCATGTTTATGATTTGGCTTTCGCATTGGCATTAAGCAATATCATCCCATATCAAGGAAACTAGGGGAGCGCCGCAACGACGCACTACCAGGGTACTCTTTAAAACTCGAGGATAAATCTCGTGATTGAGCCCGTCAAAAAGGCTACAAGCCCGTTTCAGAAGTACCATTAAAAATATATTCGTCGTTTAAAAAATCATTTTTACCCATTTTTTAGAAAGAGCAAGGTATATGTTAAAATTTCATTTAAAAAAAAGGTTATGGTTCAAAGTATGTGCAAGATATATGTTAAAATTAAAATTTTATAAAAAAAAGGTTATGATTCAAACTATGTCTCTATCTAGGGATTTCATTATAAAAAAAGGGTTATAGTTCAAACTATGTCTCTCTGTATCTAGGGATTTCATTAAAAAAAGGTTATGCTTCAAACTATGTCTTTCTCTATCTAGGGATTGGATTTAATTATTAGTTTGGCCAAACATTAATGAGTTTTTAATTATTGGTTTGGTCGATCTTTAATTAGCAAGATAAGTATTGAATGAAGTAGGTAGATTCTCAATGTTATGATCGCATTGACATTATCTTAATCATCTTAAAAATGGGTCTCGATTATCCATGTTTAACGTAAATTAGTGGTATGATATAAGATGATTTGAATGCCATGTATGTCATTAATATGAAGAGAGGTGTGTATTTAGTAGAAACAATTATAAAACACGTAGATATTAAATTGATTTTCAAGTGATACGCTAAGGAGTGAAAATCAGCACTGGAAGAGGTACAGTGCAGGTGGTGGCTATCGTCTGACATACCTAGTGGTAGCGGAACCATTGCAGACCCTATCCATCCCAGTGTTCAAGGATGTGATCAAGGGGACGGAAAAATCGAACTTGATGTTAGGCGAAATGGGTGGTGCAGAAAAGGTCCAAGATAATGGCGAAGCTTCTAGCAAGGACGAACAACAAGGGAAGCAAAAGGACTGCAAGCTTAACAACAGTTCTCTAGCCAAAATGAAGGAGAATCCAAGATATGAGGTAACTTATAGAAATATTAGTGGATATACTGAGGACAATGACAAAATCTTTAAGGAAGGGCTATACTTCTTCAACTCTTACAATACTGGACTAAAATATTCAACCGAGAGAAAGAGGATTTCACAAAAGCACTAACTCCTACAATACTGGACTAAAATATTCAACCCAGAGAAAGAGGATTTCACAAAAGCACTAGTGTGTATAAGGATGTACTCTTTGCTATAGAAATTTTGGGAGGAAACCTTGTAGGGTATTAGGAACATCCTATGAAACTTTGTCAAAATTTCAAAAAGTAACTAGGACTAGCAAATATAGATTCTACGCAAGGAGCTATGTCTATATGAACATCTCAAGAGCCCTACCTAAGTCAATCAATGTAAATTTTCATGAAACATAATGGATCCAAACCATGGATTATTAATTGTGAATAGTGGATCTAATGATTGTAAATAACATAGGAAATTGTTCTAGAGCTACAAAAATGAACATGGAGAAAAGCATTGTGGAAAACAAAGAAATATACATAAACTAGGAAAGGAACAAATTCTGCAAATGAGGAGCAAATCCTCTAGTAGGTTTCTTGGTCTTCAATCAATACAATGGCTCATTGTGCTTTCAAGAAGCTCCACCTCCAGGCTACAAAAATTTCAACCCCTACAAAGTACTCAACATTGTCTTTTATCCCTAATTGAAAGTTGATTTTTTTCCTAACTTTGAGTAACTAAATTCCAAGAATAGAAAAAGGTGGTTGAAGGAAGCTCGACACATTAAGCAATAGGTGTTCCACTTCTTCCGGAAAATAGGAGGATTGCATGTTGTTCATCTTCCACTAATCCTTGTTGTATGACGATTGACCCACCTTTTCCTAAAATGTCTTTGAATTGGTTCTTATCATATAGAAAGCCCATACTACATTACATAGTAAACAATCCACATGTGGCAATGTCCCTGCCAGATACTAAGGTTTTGAGAAAAAATTAAACTAAAAAAGCGTGTCCGGGAGCCATACACACCACGTGTCGGGGAGCCAATTTGAGACGAAATCCCGAGATAACAATTGTCGCGATCCATTTCATCTTAACGTAAGCAAACTCCTTACCCAAGCACAGCCTTGGGCCGCCATTGAAGACCAGATATTTATCTTTCAGGCCTGAACTCCAGGCAATCTTGTTGAACAGATAGATATGCCTCTTAGCATCTTGTTGCCTCCCATTGTTACACATTATTTTCGTCATCCCTATGACCGTTAATGATGTAAACCTATATGTTTCCTTCAGAGGGGTCAGTGGCCTGAGTTCCTGAAGAGAGAAGGGAGAAGAACTTTTCCTGAGAAAAGAAGTTGCATTTTCCCTTGTAAAAACCCTGTAAAAAAGGAAGTTCGCAGGTTGCTATATAGGCAGGGTGCGAGAATGCCTGATTCTCACAGGTTGCACCATAGTTGGGTTGCAAGAGGTTCGCAGGTTGCACTATAGGCAAGGTGCGAGAATTCTTACACGTGGGAAAAATGAGCATTTTCTCTAATCTTCTAGAAGGAGAAACTTCCATGGTGAGGTGGCATCCAAATGGTTTGGAGCTTACTCGCTTTCATGATTTAGTGGGATCATCCTAACCTCCTCACCTTATCCTCTTCAACTTATAAAAGGAGACGATCTCTCATGGAGAAGGGGTTCTTGAGCTTGTTAGCTTTCGTTGGTTGGGAATTATTAGCTTGATTGGAGTGGCTTTGAGATTTGCTTTGTCAAGATAGATTGAATATCATCAGATCCATGCTCTCAGAATTCTTGGAGTGAAAGTGTGTGGGGAACGAAGGATAGTTGGAAGGGACCTTACGACATCAAGGCCATGGTTGTACTCTCTCTTTCACATTTAATATGATACAGTAATATGATTCTTTCCTATAAAGCTTGTTGTGTTTTATTGTATGATTCCTTGATCACATACATAGGTTTATATTG
>ML799932.1:144713-164004 GCA_009831015.1 Picea engelmannii | reverse complement strand
TGACCAATGAAGGAACCCCTGCTCCAGGGGAACCTTTTGTTTTTCCCTCTTATGGAAACATTGGTCCTCCTCACCTCGCTACTTTGAGCCTTCCAGGTCTCACAATTGGATTACCGGTATGGTTGTTTTCCACTTAGGTAATCTCGAATGCAGTAAGTGCTTCGGTCGTAAGCACTTCCCCCCAAGAACATCTACCTCGTGTTGATCCTTAACCGTCTTCACTAGTAAGGTCTCCTTTGCCTTCTTCACTTGCAAGGTCACCTTCCGTTCCATCTTCTTCGTTAAGCAAAAGTTTTGAAGCTAGTAACTCAGTGAATAAGAAGAAGAAAAGGAAGAATAAGAAGAAGAAAATTAGGCAAGGATCCAAACCTCCAACCACTGTCAAACATGTTGGAAAACAACTAGTTACTGTTACTCGTGTTGGGAGTGTTGATGATGTCAAGATCACCCAAACAACCCGTAAGCCCAAGTACCCTTACAGGCTTTGTAAGGGTAGCCATCTTCTTAAGGAATGCCCTGGTCTATCCAAGGTTATAGAAGCACGGTCTACACATCCTCGCCAACCCATGTCATCAGCCTTTGAACAACATGCTGACAACCCCCCGTCAACCAGTCATGATACGGTTGGGAAGAAGAAAAGTAGAGTCAAGTTCCCGTGTATGTTATGCAAAGGGAGTCATCTCACTCACCTTTGTCCTCATATGGACGAAGCCTTGAAATTACTGGAAGACATGACTGTTTCACAGCCTCAACTTCCAGCTTCATATCGTAAGCTTTCTCTCAACCCTCCAATAGTTGATGGAATGATCACTCCGGTCCCTTCACCGGTCAATCCGGTTGATCATGTCGTCAATCTGGTCACGTCCTTAGTTGAACCAGCTGACAAAGTGGTTGATCTGATACCATCCTTGGTCAATCCCGCTCTCCCCTCAAAGACTGAAACTGAAGTGGTCGATCTGATCCCATCCTTGGTCGATCCGCCTCTCCCATTAGAGAGTGTCACCCAAGTGGTCGATCTGTTTCCACCTGTCGACCTCATTCTCCCCCTAGAGAATGAAACCCAAGTGGTCAATCTGATCTCTCCATCGGTTGATCCTACTCTCCTGCTCGAGAGTAAACCCGATACTGCCCACATTTTTCTCGTTGATATCGACTCTACCGTGTCGAGGGGTATTCCTCCATCTCCCATGGAACCCCCTCTAAGTAATGAGGCCATCTGTTTTGATTGGGGTGTGATAATTGGCCCTTGTCTTCCCTCTCACATTCCTTTCCAGATTACAGTACAGGTTTGTGGTCGAGAAGTTCCTCAGACACTAATAGATGAAGGTGCATCCATTAGTATTTTGTCCTCTTTTGCTTGGCAAGCTTTGGGTTGTCCTCTACTTGCGTCGGTTACGCAGAATCTGTTAGCTTTTAACAAAAGAACCAATCAACCTTTTGGGACCCTTCCTCAGTTTCCTGTAACTTTGGGAGGGAAAACTGTCTTTATTGACGTCATGGTAGTCCAAGACCCCTTGGATTTCTCTTTACTCCTTGGGCAAGATTATGTCTATGCCATGAAAGCTATTGAGTCTACTCTTTTTCGTGTGATATCTTTCCCTCACGATGGACAGGTTGTGACTTTTGATCAACTTTCATTCATTGACCCTAACTGGATTGCCTCCCTAAATGGTTCTTATATGCAGACGGTATCACCCCCGCCACAGGTCAATTATGTGGCATTGTCGCCCATGGCTTCAACTTCTGATGACTTAGATCGAGTAGTTGACATGGTGATCTCTTCGATAGGGTTGTTAGAGCCTGATCTATTTACTCCTGTCGCGACCCTCGACATGGTGTCCTTCCAGAGTGTGTTTCTTCCTTCTAGTGAAGACCTCTTGGAAGCCATGACCAAGTTTTGTCCCTTGACATGGTGTCATTCCGGAGTATTGTCCTCTTGGAATCCATGATCAAGGAAACTTTCGAGGATAGTTTTTGCGTCTTTGAGGCAACCTCGTTAAAAAATGAAACAGAGGTCTTTGAGCATGGTTTTTTGATTTCAAGCTCATTAAAAAATGAAACCACACGAGGATAGTTTTTACGTCTCTGTAGCAACCTCATTAAAAAATGAAACAATGGTTATGAGCATAGTTCTGGTTTCTATGTCAAGATCATTAAAAACTGAAATAGTTTTCCCCCTCTCTATTTGAGTCAAGTCCTTCGTCTAGTATTTGAAGCTTCATTTCATTCTCCTTTGTAGTTGGATGAAACAAAGCTTGGGGGGCATTTGGCCTCGGCCTCTGGACTTCATGCTAAAGTTAAGCTGCTAGTTTCTTAAGCTGGGGGCTAAGTACCAACCATCCCTGTGTTATGCGTTGGGAAGTCGCAAGCATAGTTTTCTATGGTTCAAGCTTGTGTAAAAATGAAACCAGCTACCTCAAGCATAGTTTCCTCTGGTTCAATCTTGTGTAAAAATGAAACTAGGTCCAATCATAGTTTTGTTTAGTTTTTAAGCTTGTGTAAAAATTAAAATCTATCCCAAGCATAGTTTGGTTTTGTTTTAAAGCTTGCGTAAAAATGAAAACAATCTCGAGCTTAGTCTTTGTTCTTTCTCATGTTCGTTAATACATGAGAATAAGTTACCGATCTTAGTCTTTGTTCTTTCTCGTGCTCGTAAATCAATGAGAATGTAACCGAGTATACTTTTATCACTTTTTCGGACTCGTAAAGGTTATACGAAAAAGGAACCCTTTAAGCTCTTTTCAGACTCTCTAAACATGAAAAGATTGCCGAGCGACCTTGCTATTTTCACGCTCGTTAAAGTAATTGAAGAAAGCGTCTGTTGGGCGATAATTTATCTCTTTTTCGGTCTCATCGGACTATTTTACGAAAAAGGAACTGAGAGAGCTCTCTTTTAAGTGTTTTTCCAGACTCTATAATCATGAAAAACCTTCGAGTTTTCTATCTTTGGACTCGTTAAACAAACATCGAAAGACCCATAATGGGACCGAACCACTCCTTCCTAGGGTTCGTTGAACATATTCTGAGGGACTCATCCAAAGGATGAGCTTACATTTACAAGCATATGTTATCCTCCTCAAGCTTGCGTAAAAATAAAGAGGTACTCGCCAGAAATGGTGGGGAAAAATTGGGAAAGAATTGTGTCTAAACCTGTCTTCCATGGAAGAGTCACTTTTGAACATGACACCCTTTCACTCACCTTGTGTCTAGGTTGGAAAATCCACTTGTCTCCTAATCATACTCCTATAAGATTACAAATTGGTCTGTGATCCCTGTTGTTGAGTCAGTATTTCCAAGACAGTTGTTGTGTCGTCAATATGTTCAAAGAGAAGTTTAACCCGGAAAGCCTTCTATTGCATCAGCCATTTCTGTAGTCTTCAAGCCTTCTATTGCGTCATCCATCCCTGAGTTAGTCCTAAATCACTTGTTACTCTGATCTACATCAAATCTTGTTACTTGTTTCATGTCATTGATGAGGGATACATTAAGGCCCTCCTATGACAAGTCTTTTCCTGTCGACTTCAACTCATTATCCAAGAATTAGACTAAGAAACTAATTGGTACCTTAGAACTTGCATGCCTCATTGGCAGGTTTCCTCACTTTCGACAGTGGGTTTTCATTATTGACCCCTGATTGGGAGATTTCGCTGAGTGTTCGACTTCAACTCATTTATTCACATTCGTTGGATTGTACCAGAGTACCTTGGGAGCCATTGACATTAATGGTGATTTCCCTCGCACTTGTTAACGATATATACTAATGACCGGTAATCAAGTGGTTTCTACCATGTTCGACTTCAACACATGTATTCACATGGTTAAATTCGTACTATAGAGTGGTGGAGATGAAGACCCTGGATATTTTCTAACAGATCCAGGTTGCGTTGGAGTATATTCAGTGTACGGTTGCATAGATCCACATTGTATGTCTGGTGGCTATGTTCAAATTTGAGTCTTTAACACATAGATCCACAGTGTATTTTTTGTGGCTATGTTCAGATTTGAGTCATATTGGCATGGATCCACAGTGTATGTTTGGTGGCCATGACCTGTCTTACTTGACATGGATCTTCGAATGTCAGCATTTATGCTTTGAGTCATTTGTATTCTGAGTATGGGAATGCCTACCTCAGTGATGATATATTATTGTACTGTATTTCCTTGTTTGTTGGCAGGTTTTCGACCGACAGTTCCTTGTTCTCTACACACACTCGACAAAGTATTTCAGCTATCACTCTATTCTAACTTCATACTTTAGGGGGCTCTCTGTTACACATTATTTTYRTCATCCCTATGACCGTTAATGATGTAAACCTATATGTTTCCTTCAGAGGGGTCAGTGGCCTGAGTTCCTGAAGAGAGAAGGGAGAAGAACTTTTCCTGAGAAAAGAAGTTGCATTTTCCCTTGTAAAAACCCTGTAAAAAAGGAAGTTCGCAGGTTGCTATATAGGCAGGGTGCGAGAATTCCTGATTCTCGTAGGTTTCACCATAGCTGGGTTGCGAGAGGTTCGCAGGGTGCGAGAATTCTTACACGTGGGAAAAATGAGTGTTTTCTCGAATCTTCTAGAAGGAGAAACTTCCATGGTGAGGTGGCATCCGAATGGTTTGGATCTTACTCGCTTTCATGATTTAGTGGGATCATCCTAACCTCCTCACCTTATCCTCTTCAACTTATAAAAGGAGAGGAGCTCTCATGGAGAATGGGTTCTTGAGCTTGTTAGCTTTGGTTGGCTGGGAATTATTAGCTTGATTGGAGTGGCTTTGAGATTTGCTTTGTCAAGATAGATTATGAATATCATCAGATCTATGCTCTCATAATTCTTGGAGTGAAAGTGGGTGGGAACAAAGGATAGTTGGAAGGGACCTTACAACATCAAGGCCATGGTTGTAATCTCTCTTTCACGTTTAATATGATACAGTAATATGATTCTTTCCTATAAAGCTTGTTGTGTTTTATTGTATGATTCCTTGATCACATGCATAGGTTTATATTGAGTTTATGCTATTGCTATCACTTTGGTTGGTTGCGTTCTTTTGCAGGATCATCATTGTATGAGCTTTGGAACAGAGCTAGGATGGCGATGGAGAGAGGAAGCGACATTTAAACGGTATGTCACTCATCCCTCTTTACTAGCTAATTTAATGGTCAAAACTTAGGGAAAGAGTCATGTCTTGTCCTGTTTTGTTCTAGATCCAGGTGGATCTAGGGAGATCAGTTAGTGTCCGCACCCACCGATTTGTCCGATAACACCTATACCGGACCCCAGAGCGAAGAAATCTTGCAAAGACTGCAACTGGTTTCTAGGAAAGGTGGAGAGTTCCATGGGTGCATCACAATTGTATTTATAACATAAAGTCTAATCTGACACTAAAAAAGAAGAAACTGAAAATATCCATGTGCTACAAAGACCGGATACTTTGCGGAAAAAAAAAAGGAATCCTGAACAAGAGATTCCTCCAAAACATATATAAGAGGTCACAAGTGGCCAAAATCATACAATATAAAGAGAATGGATACATCACAATTGATTTATACACCCTGCAATGGATGTAAATCCTAGAGTCTAGCACTCTCACCTAGAAGGTAGGGCCATGCCCACATTGTTTTGGTGTGGTTACCAAGATGTCACTTATTGTTTGCACTGTTGAGATGTCGTTGCCAAGATGACACACACTGTTGTCACTGTTGTTATGGATGCAAAAGAAGGTGAAATATGTTTCCACTACTGTAGAATTTCCTAACAACTACTTCATGTGCCAAATGTTGCATAATAAGATTCATGATTGTCCATTAATTGTTAATCTTGACCCACCCTACTCTCCAGCCATCCAAGCACCTCAAGTGCCTCAAGATTAATGACTACTCAAGGAAACAATGACTCAAACAAATAATGGGTTGGATTGGTTTGCAAGAACTCTTAAACCAATAAGTGTGTTGCACCCAAAAGGCTCAATCTAACAAGTCAATGAATTTTATTATGTTTAATCCAAACAACTTATTAACCTTAAATCATTACGAAGTAGTTGGTGAAACCCTCTCAAAACGCCATCCTATGAGGTGGTAATAGGAGGGCATACTTCCCACCCTCTATGGAACTCCTTAAAGGACTTGAATCTTGAAGATATCTAGAGAAATCTTATAATTTGCACCATGTGTAATTACTTTGCACATGTTCTTCAAGCATTTCCAACCTCAATCTCTTTTGATGTTTTTTTCTAGTTTGAATGATAATTTTGCATTGGACAATATGGACTTCAAAACCTTCCTTACTCAATGAAGGTAGCATCATGGAATGTCAAGAGACTCATAAACTACTCTAGAAAATTTATGGCCCTTAAGATCGAGACTATGCTTAAGAATCTTGAATATTTTTTGTTTGCAACAAGTGAAAAACTATGGTTTGTTTTGAACATTGTAGTGTACCTAAACATGCCTCCCATGGTTTTTAAGGCACTCCATTGTAGTTTCTCTTCTCTCCCAATTTGAATTTACTAGGTTTGAGTCCACTTGATTATCCCATTTCCTCATGTCCAATTTAAAACATACAATACAATTGCATAATTCATATTATTTATAATTGTAGTGGAATTAAACATGCATGCACATCAATTTCTCAAATTGCTATAGAAAAGATTTGACCAATGCATGTATAATTTACAAAAGGATTCTCATCCAATTACACAATTAATAATTCCAACACATCAACCTCATATCATCATCTAATTATATGGAAAAACATAACAAGATGCAAATGAAAGCATTCTACATAGAGTTAATTATAATTCCTTCTTGATTCTATCATCATCATTGATACCCACATTTAGCCAATTCCATACAATTGACATGGTTGTATCTTACCTTACACAACATATGTTGAATTGTGCACTATACAACCAAAATTGGTGGTTGTGACGACCTTACACTCTACATACACATGTTTTATAGATAGTCGCGACATCTTTTTTGAACATGATCATAATCATGTTTACATTTACCATTTCAGAGACTTAATATTCACACAACATCAACCACAAGAATTAAATCTCAATATATAAATAACAATGACAGAGTTATCTAATAGTGAATCACTTGGAGAAATAGCTCCATAGGAGAGATTCTTCTCTTAGACATGGGAAACAACTCATTTAGGTGCCACCCATAAGTTGGGAACAAGTTGGGCAATGAAAAAACAAGGGAAAATTGACAACTAAAGCTCAAAAACATAGTCCCAACCTAGTTTGGAACATAAATGGGCTTTGTTATTTCAAAGAATGATCTCTATACAATATAAATATCTCTTAGACATGGTAGAAACCTCTACCTTACACATAGACTCCCTTTCTCTATATAAAAATCCCTCAAGGAGTACAATATGGCCAACTATTTATGTGCAAGAAGAGTTCTAGCTCCAAATCTCATTATGGGAGTCTTGGTAATGGTTTGGAAATAAGGAAAATATTGTACCCATCTCCATGTGTGCTCCATGTCTCTCAACAACATCATGTCTCTCCCAACAACATGGTATTATTGACATACATAGCCTTACTTGATGAAAGGACCCAATCAAACCTTGCTCCATTGAAATGGTAAGCCCTCTAGTCATGGCTTGATTTTTATAAGCAAACTCAACCAAATGAAGATAGTCTTCCCACCTAGAAGGATTTTCCATTGCATACATTCTCATCATATCTTCAATTATATGTTTGATCCTCTCTATCTTTCCATATGACTCTAGGTGATATGTCGTACTTAAATTCAAATTAGTCACAAATCCCTTAAATGATCCCTTCCAAAAATTGGAAGTGAAATTGGGATCTATGTCTGACACTACTGCCTTAGGCACGCCACGTAGCTTGGAAGTTTCCTTCATATAAATGTTTGCAATAATTGTTGCCTTGTGATTCATTTTCATGGGAATAAAATGTGCATCCTTTGTAAGCTTGTCCACCACTACCATAATGGAATCATGTTTCCTTGTTGTTCTTGGTATCTTGGTGATAAAATCTATCATAACTAGCTCCCATTTCCATTCAGGAATAGGTAATGGATGTAACAATCAATGTGGATGTATGTGTTTAGTATTCACCTTTTGACATTCCATGCAACTAGCTATGTAATCAACCACATCGTTCTTCATTACATACCATAAATACTAGCCTCTTACCACTAAAATTGTCTTTTGGTACCCTGGATGACCAACATATGGTACATTGTGCATCTCCTTCAACACCATATTTCTCAATTCCTGAGTATTAGGAACACAGAATTTGTCCTTGAACAAGAGGATTCCATCCTCTTCTAGCCTGTAGTCTTTAAATTTCTACGATATATTTCCCTACTATAAGACTTATATAACTTGTGCATAATGTTGATATGATGCCATGACTTCCAAAATTCTACTTTTAAAAAATGAAAAATACATGCTAATGGATGTAGCATGCATTTCATGCACCCTCCTACTAAGTTTATTGACCACTTTATTATCTTTTCCCTTGATGTGATTGATGTCCAAGTCATATTTTTTGTGAAATTCCAACCATCTGGTTTGTCTGGTATTTAGTGTTGTTTGCTCAAACAAGTGTTTTAGACCACTATGATCTATCTTCAACTCAAATTTTATGCCCATGTGATAATTCCTCCACATTTTTAAGGCATGAACTATGGTTTCCAACTCTAAGTCATGGGTAGCATAATGTATTCCATGCTCTTTAAGCTTCATTGACTCATAACATATGACATGCCCATTTTGTGTAAGGACTCCACCAAACCCTTCCTTGCATGCATATGTGCACATAACAAAATCCTCATATGGATCTGCAACCTTTAAAATAGGTGCATTGGTCAATAATTTCTTCAAGTACTGGAAAATATCCTCACATTTGGTAGTCCATTCAAACTTTGTTCCCATCTTTTGCAGTGAAGTGATTGGATGTGTGACCTTGGACAAACCTTCAATTAATCTCCTATAGTATCCAACTAGTCCCATAAAGGATCTCACTTCTGAAACATTCTTTGGTCTAGGCCATCCTTTGATTTCCTCAATCTTCTCAGGTCCAGTGTTACTCCCTCCTCTGAGACGATTTGGCCTAAATAATGGATTTTCCTTTGATATAAAGTGCACTTGCTTAACTGTGCATACAATTTGTGCTCTCTCAATGCATGTAGCACCATCCTAAAATGTTTCTCATGATCCTCTTATGTCTTGAAGTAGATAATAATATCATCCAAAAATATGATGACAATTTTTTCCAGGTAATCTTTGAATACTCCATTCATTAGACACACAAAAGTAGCTAGTGCATTTGTCAAGCCAAATGACCAAAAACTCATAATGACCATACCTTGTCCAGAATTTTGTCTTATCGATATCCTCTTCTCTAATTCTCACCAGATGGTAACCTAAACTCAATTTGATCTTGGAAAATATCCTTATTCCTTTCGGTTGATCAAAAATATCATCAATCCATGGTAGAGGGTACCAGTTCTTTACAGTAACCTTATTCAGTTGTTTGAAGTCAATATACAACCTCTGAGTTCCATTCTTTTTCTTCACAAAGAGGACTGGGGCACCCCAAGGTGAGACACTTGGGCATATGTACCCATTCTTCACTAACTCTTCTAGCTACATTTGCAACTCTTTCAACTCTAATGTGCTCATTTTGTGGGGAGTTTTGGACATTGGGGAAGATTCAGGAATTAAGTCAATGTATCTTTTTGGGGGAATTCCCATCAATTCCCCAAACATGTATTCATATTCCTTCAATGTTGGATAATTGTAACACACCCACGACGAGGCATACAAATTTTATCTTTTCTTAAAGGACAAATTCTCCATCCATGGTTTCTAATTTGGAAGGTTGGGGAACCAGTCCGACCTCCCAGACAAGGATCTCCAATTCTGGAGCCAAACAACTCTCTGAGACCTTGATGGTTTCGTTTTGTAATTAGACGCAGACCCTTTCGACTTCTTGGTGTAGGTCTAAAGGTACCCGTGACCCTCCTCTTCGCGCCTTTGAAATCTCAGAGTTTGGGCGCTAGCTCCTTTTCTAATAAGCCCCTTCCTTGATATGACCTTGGACGATGGCCTTACGTAACCACGCGATTGCGGGCGCGGCCAAGGGTGTTTTGAAACCAAACTACTTTTTGCCCCGCAATTCACCTTGAGACTCCACATGTCCTTTCTCCAAAACCGTGGTCTGGATTGCAGCCCGCCCTCAACTTTTTAAAGTTTGCGCACCTTTAGTCCCCGCAATGCGATGGGACCGTCGATCTCAAGACCTTGATGGTGCTTCTGAACTTGACGGCTCAGATCTATCCTTTCCAAATCTACAGATCAAATCTAACCTTTCTAAATCATTGGCTATGATTTATTTCGTGATTCGGGTTTCTGGAGTTTCAACTCTCAACCCTTACCTTCTCCCGTAGTGACATATCTCCTACCACGCATCCTCTTTAATCAATGGAGCTGATCACTTCGCAATTCCGGACTTCGGGAATCTCAAGTCTCAACTTTTAATTCCCCTCAAAGTATGCGGATTTCTATCGCGTGTCCACTTCAATCGGACGATCGAGGCTTACTTCAGGTCTTTATCACTTTTCAACCAAGACCAGATAAACGACCTTCAACCCCGTTCTCGATCAACGAGATTTCACTTCGGGACTCCGACGCTCTCACCCTCTACATGTCCACCTTAAATCAACGGCTTTCGTCTACTTCAGGACTTCGGCCTTCATACATCTCAAACTTCAAATCCTCCTTGCTTCGTTTCCTTTGGAATGTTCTATCCAAAGTTCGTGATCTGATGACATGTGTCCTCCTTTAGATTGACGGCTCCCAACTGCTTCGGTTGTTCGGGCTTCGACGATTTCAAAATATTATCCATTGCGTTCTCCCGGAGTTCATGATCAGTCGCCACGTGCCCTCTGGATCTGATGGTCCAGATTCTCTTTGGGTCTTCAGGTTGCTTTCACCCAAGGACAACGGATCTCTACCACATGTCCCTTTTGATCTGATGGTTGAGATTCACTTCGACTCTCTGGCTCTCTGGGCTTCGGGAGTTTTAACTCTCGACTGAAACTCTCGAAGTGATTTCTCTGGAGTTATTGATCTGTTGACACATGTATCCTAGCGATAAATGGTCAGGATCTACTTTGGGTCTTCGGTGATTCTGCTCTCTCCTTGACCACAAGCTCTAGCTCAGGAGTTGTAGATCTTGCGCCACTTGTCCCTCTTGGCGGTGAATGGTTCCAATTCACTTCGGGACTTCGGGTCCTTGGCCAGTCAACCCTCCCATTCACACAAACATTAAAACTCGTGCACTTTACCTTAGATCGGTTGACTAACATCCCTTTGCGCTCAGATCCGATAGTTAGGATTTGTTCCTTCCCAACGCTTCTCCTCTGCTTCCCTGGACGTTGATCTAACGATCTAGGCTTCTCCCCGCAACCGATCTAACGGTTGTTGTCGCTCCTCCTCCTAGCATTTTGACTTCTTCCGACTTGGAAGAGTTTGGTAGATGTTCAAAGGCCTTAGCCTTTGTTCCTCCTGCAAGACCGACTATCTTGGGTCCCGTCTTCGCTCTTGAAAATGTTATCTCTTCTGAGATTTTCAATTCTCTCAGACCGACGATACCAAGGGACTCCGTTACTCCACAGATTTCCAAAAGGGCTCATGACCACCCATCTCACAACTATTCAAGGTTTGGTGATCATCATCTGACTGATACCGAGGTGTCTGCCGATCAACGGTTCACAGCAATTGCGGGGTCCCAACGTGCGTGCTCTTTATCAGAGAGATCAACCTCTGTAATATGGAAGTACTCGCCCAACCTGGTCGAACCGGATTCGTTGATCTTCCAGCCCGACGAGATCAATGACAATGGTGAATTGCGGTCTGCGAACTAGTGCATCAACTACTTTCACCTTCGTACTCCACAATGATTCCCCACCCTCGATCTCCATTCATAAATCGACGATTCAGAGTGATTGTGGGGTCCCACCTCCGCAATATGAGAAGTGCTCGCTCAAATCTAGTCTAATCCTATTCGTTGATCTTCCATCCCCAACAAGATCAACGACGTGGGTTGATTGCAGGCCGTGAACTAGCAAGTCCGCTAAATTCACCTTCTCACTCCGCAATGATTCCCAATCATCGATTAAATCGAGCAGCTGGTGTTTGATTCGGTAACTCCAGTGAGTATTTGAGTCGATATGATGACCAATATGGCCTCTCCTCTCGTTAAACGGCTCACATCCATCTCCACTATCAGATTCTTAAGTCATGGGTAGTTCTGGTAACTTGATTATCATCTACCTCTTCGCATTCAACCCAAAGAAAGAGGATTTCACAAAAGCACTAGTATGTATAAGGATGTACTCTTTGCTATATAAATTTTGGGAGGAAACCTTGGACGGTATTAGGAACATCCTATGAAACTTTGTCAAAATTTCAAAAAGTAACTAGGACTAGCAAATATAGATTCTACGCAAGGAGCTAAGTCTATATGAACATCTCCAAAGCCCTACCTAAGTCAATCAATGTAAATTTTCATGAAACATAATGGATCCAAACCCTGGATTATTAACTGTGAATAGTGGATCTATTGACTATAAATAGCATAGAAAATTACTCTAGAGCTACAAAAATGAACATGGAGAAAAGCATTGTGGAAAACAAAGAAATATACATAAACTGGGAAAGGAACAAATTTTGCAAATGAGGGGAAAATCCTCTAGTAGGTTTCTTGGTCTTCAATTGATACAATGGCATATTGGGCTTTCAAGAAGCTCCATCTCTGGGATACAAAAATTTCAACCCCTACAAAGTATTCGACGTTGTCTTTTATCCCTAATTGAAAGTCGAATTTTTTCCTAACTTTGAGTAACTGAATTCCAAGAATAGAAAAAAGTGGTTGAAGGAAGCTCAACACATTAAGCAATAGGTGTTCCACTTCTTCTAGAAAATAGGAGAATTTATTGTTGTTCATCTTCCACTAATCCTTGTTGTATGACGATTGACCCACCTTTTCCTAAAGTGTCTTTGAACTCGTTCTTATCATATAGAAATCCCATACTACATTACATAGTAAACAAATTTGTTAGGAAACTTTACAAGTCAATCTTCATGGGTTCTCAAAGTGTCACTTATCACTATTTGATGAGACCTTTTGAAAGCACTTCTCATAGACAAAGAAGGCATGAAATCCACATAGTGCTCTTATTTAATCATTTGATGGCATTGGCAAGTCCCCTGAGCCCATCCTATTGCTCAAACCATATGTTGTTTCAACTAGAAGATTTTGGAACTCAAAGGCGTTTTCTGTGATGGGATTATGCAATAACTTTGAAAACTTGGTCTTAAAGTATTTCCATCCTATGTTCTCTATATGGCTCATATAAGACAATGTGCACAAAGATCTTCAACACCAACAAATCTCCCAAACCCACTGCTTTTCACTTCATCAAATGACAAATGACAAAGACTAGCACATGTAGTTTCCAAGATTTGAGAGGATAAAGCCTAATCAATGAAATCAAAGCAAGTGGATTTCCAAGTTGAGATTCACCCTTTTAGATAAGATTCACCCTTTTAGATATGCATCCACTGGTCCTAATTGAGATTCTTCAACTCCTTCATATTTTTTGTTTCCACATTGCTTACATACAGGACAAGCTTCTAAACTTGTGTAACATTGACATTGCCCTAATTGTCCTCTATAAAGATTGTCAATCTATGAACATTTTGTAATTTTACTTACTTTAAGACAATTGGTTTTCCCTCAAGATTATATGGTGATGACACCATAGTATCACTTGAAAAAAATTCATTTACATTGCTAAACCCCATATAATCCTTATTTGCATATAGTTTCACTGTCTTGAGACCTTCCTCAACGAGACATTTAATTGCCAACGAATGCAATTTGATAACTTGAGAAAATGGTAGGTAGATCGGAGGTGGCTCATTTGCATCACTTTCAAGGTAAAGCTTGTCATCTTCTCTATAGCCCTATTTTATTGTATTGACAATGGAGTGAGAGTGATTCTGATTAAGGATTTTAAGTCCTTGCTATTCTTCAAATTCCAATAAATCTCCTTGGCTTCGTTAAGGGATGGTATTGGCTAACCCATACCAACTTTTTTGCGTGAATTAGTGGTCTACCAAGAATATATTTTGAGCAGCTAGCTGACATCCTCGAAATCGAACACCCAACACACAGACCATAATTGAAATAGATCTTTCTCTTGAGATTGTAGCAGTACCATTTAGACATGCAATGGAATTTATGTGCTACATCCTCATTGAATTCAGCATTGGAGACAAAACATGTTTCACTAGAGACTAGGATGATATACATAATACTGTCGTTGTAGGAGGTGGGAAAACAAATCGATACCTATCCACTGGATTCTTATGATGGCATCCATTTGGTAAATAATGCCAAATATTTTCCCAACAACTACTTGTATTGATATGGAAAAGAAATTGATACAGACTATACTCCATTGTTTGTACGGGGAAATAAATTGTCTTCTTTAAGCATTAACCATGCTTCTTCTACTTCACAATATCCTCTCAGAATATTGTCTAGTTAAATGATGTCCTAGAGCTTCAAATACTAATGGATTATTGCACAGAATGCCCCATATCTTATATGCAGAGATAAGACAGACTATTGATATCCCCTACACATGCTATGTTTCTAGTCTCATCATTCACGTGTCTATTTTTCCCCGTGCCATCTATCTATAGTTTTCACAGATTTTGAACTGTCTAAATGTTCTATGTTTTGGCATTATTCATCGAAATTCGATGATATAAATCTAGGTGAAATCACAATTTTTTGTTGTTTAATTTACATTTTTGAATGCATAAATGGATTCAATGTCTTGAAAAACCTTTGGGGCACTTTGATTTGTTAGAATTAATGCTTACTTTAGAGATTGGTTTAGATTTTTTAGGTCTAGTTGGTTGTGGGAAGATATTCTCTAACTATCAAATCCTATTTATGTGTCTGTGGTTGAGAGATTCCCTCATGAGTTTGTTATGTTTTTTAGGGAAAACTTCATGTATAAATATCTACTTAATTGAGTAATAAAACATATGGAATTATTTTTTGCATGTTGGTTTGTTAAGTTGGTATCAAAGGAGGTTGCTCTGGGTGTATCTCCCTCACAAGAGGGCCCAAAATATGTAGAGTATGTTGCTTTGTGTGGTGTGAGTTTTATGTGTGTGTTTATTATTTTGTTTCTGTGTGCAAATAAAGTTGTGCAAATCTCCATGAGAGAGAGGGGCGTCGTTAAGTTAAAGTGCCAAATCGATGAGTGATCAGATCTATGGGATCTATGTACGGTCTAATGGACAATTCAATAAAAATATCAGGTTGATTCTTGATTTTTAAATTGTAAAGGATTTGAACCTTGTTATTTTGATCCCATTGATCTCTGCTAAATGGACCCTTTCTTTCAGTAGTCATTTCATATCTAAGAAGGAAAGAATACAAGAACATATATTTCATTGTTTGAACAAAAAAGGATGAGCATAGTAGTGTTGGATGGTAGTACAATTTGAGACTTTATTGAAGACAAAGAGGCTTTCAACAAAAAAATGGATGAGAAGTTCATGGAGTTGGACGTGAACAAGGACAATGTTAAGGACCTAACTCTTCACGTAGGTAGAACAATATATTCAGATGTAATAAAGTTCAATATTAATAAGGCCTTGCAATAAGCTAGAATAAGTTGAATGTAAGAAGACCTAATAGAAGCTTTCGCTTCTAGAAGGATCTTCCTCTAGATGGTTCTTTTGATAGACATATTTAGTATAAATAGGATTCGAGGGTATGAGAACCCTAGCTTGGATATTACTATAATAGAGCTCTTCTTTACTGGAGGTTGTCCCCTCGAAGAGGCCTATGAACATTGCTCTCATAATCAAAGTGCTCTTTCTGGTGTTATTTTGATATCATTTCAGTGTTATTGTGGTGTTGTTCTGGTTATATTGTTGTTTATTTGCCATTTCTAGCATTTTATTTATGTTTTGCATACTTTTTATATCTAGAATATTACAGATAGGATCTTGTGTCGCTTGGAGCTCCGGAAGGCCTTGGAGAGCCTCTACTTGATGGAGTCTGAAATGGGCATGGAATTCAGCAGCACCCCGCAAGAGCTCAACACCCTTTATGACTATGTCTTTGATGGATTTGACATTGACCACAACAACAAAGTCGACCTCAACTTAGATCTGAGATGAAGAACGTCAATGTTGTCATTTATGAAAGAAGAAAATTGCCACAGTATTTGAGCCGTTGGTGCCTTAGGAGAATGTCGTTTCCCATCGATTCAGATCTCCAAGTCAATATCAATCAACAAGCTCCTTCTGAAGTTTGTTTCGATCTATCCTTCTCTACTTGTTGTAAGCATAGTTTATGTGACCTAGTGGAATATTTTACTACAAGCACGTCTTAAAAGTTGCAGCCAACTTGTGATAAGTTTTTTTATTAAATATGTATTAGCATTTATTATTTGATTTTGAAAGATTTGAAGAACCACTCATAGAATAGGGTAACATAATTCAAGTTGGTGGTTCTTAACGTACTTCGGTGCCATGTAAGAACATGTTCATTGATTTGGTTATGTCTACACTTGTTACAAGCTTATGGTTCTTGGAGTATTCGATAACCCAAGAACGATGGCCACTCGTTATATGTACAATTTGTGTTTGTGAGTTTATAATAGGTCACTTTGTAAGATTGATTGTTGGATACATTCAATATCTATACTACTCTCCTATATAACTGGTGAATATAATGGTAGACCATGTACTTCGACAGATGGAAGTATATCAATAGAATGATTCAATATCTAGACTATTCTTCAGGGTATGTCAAGAATCATCGGTCCTACAAATACGTCATCGATGGTCAAAATAAATTGTATCTTAAATGGATCAAGTGGTAGCTCGAAGTTGATGGTTGAGAAAGAGCGAAGTCTACGAGATTTCAGAGTGAGTAGAAGTGTTGATGAAGACCATACCAAACAGAGATCGCATGTGTATTCGATTCCAATATTGATCTTTGTTAAGTGGATTATGCAGACTTAACCACTCAAATATGCATATCCAACAATTTCTAGCCTGATTTTGGTAAAAACACTCCATTTTCCTCGAAACACTTCAAGGTGCCATGTGTCAAAAGATTAACCATTTTAGGAGCATGAGTGTTATTAAACCTTATACAGGATGAGGCCTCGAAATACATAGGGTTGTTGATCGCTTGGACATGTGGAAGGCTTGACCATGATGCCTTATTGAAATGCATAGTCGACAACTTCATACATTCTCATGAAAACTTGTGACCTCCTTTGTTGGCATCACATTGTTGGGGAAAGATAATGATGAGTAACCCATTCTTGAATTTACCCTCGCAATCTACAAATTTCTTGTAAAAACACAATTACTGACTTAACGAGAACTATGACCTTAAAACGAGAACTCTAGCCCTTAAAACCCATATTTCTGCATTAAAAAACATGAAAATCAACCCCCAAATCAAAAAGTGGTGCTACGAGTAGCACCATTTTTTCTAACTGTGTCAAAATTACAACATTTTTCAAGCATGACCTTAAAAAATCAAATAGTTGCTTAGAAAAACCTTAAAATCAATACCTAAATAAAAAAGTGATACTACCTAACGCAAAATATTTTTTTCTAAACGTTAAAATTATAGCTAATTACGACCTAATTGAAACTGTGACCTTGACAACGAATCCCTATGCAAATAAAAAGCCCAAAATTGGATCATAAATGGTCACTTGAAAATTTATTTACTATTTTTTTAATTTACATTAAAAAAAAATGAAGAAAATCTTAGCAAATTTATTTTTAAATGAAGAAAAAAATACATTTAAAAAAATATATCAAAAACATAAATTAAAAAAAAAGGAAAAAAAACTAAAAAGAAATGAAAAAAATTTAAAATTTCTCAAAAAAACAATTATATATATATATATATATATATATATATATATATATAACATTCAAAAAAACAAAATAGAAAAAATAAAATAAAAAAGAAGGGAAATTAAAAAGATCTAAAATAAAAATAAAAAATAATAAAAAAAATGAAAAAACCATAAGTTAAAACTTTATATTAAACAAAAACACATAATTGAAATATAAAATTTTATAAAAAAAAATTAAAAAAAAATTATATATATATATATATGATGATGATGATGATGACAACGATGATGATTAACATCCACTAAGACCGAATTGGTCTATCAGACCTTAAGAGGGTAAGTGATCACTTGTGATTCTTTAGAATTTTGTTTATGTGCTCGAAAAGCATTAAGAGAATCTTTCCAAGATCACCATACTTTTTTTGAGTTAACGAGTTAGGAAGGTTGGTAGTGTGACAAATATTTTGAAAATGAGCCTAATATGGGTATAGGCTGGACAATCTAAGAGAAAGTGATTTTCATCTTCAACCTTCTTAGTGTCACAAAGGTGACACACTCTTTCATCCCATGGCGTTTTAGGAATTGACCAACGTCAAGTTTCACTATGAAGCTCGTGAGAATTTGTTCTTATCTTAACAATGCTAATTTTTTTCTTTACACCCGGCAAAACAGATACATAATTTTGATCTTCTAGATTAGGGTTGATTACATCCTTATAATACCTTAATTTTATTTTTTCCTCTAACTCTTTATCACACCACATTTTCTCCTTAAATTTTGATTTGACTTTTTTTAATAGTATCTTTATGCTGCAAAATGGTGTCTTCCATGATTCCCCATAGTTTAGCCAAGACCATGCATCTTTATGCCATCCTCGCTTGAGTCGATGGTGGTTATGACTCAATTTTGAAACAATTTTAGGAAGCCTCTTGTCTTCCATGTTGTTTAACTTGTTCTTATACATTAGATATCTAGCAATAGCCATGCTCTCAATGGGGGAGAGGCTTGTTTCTAAGAGGAGGATGGGATAGGGTGTATTTCCTTTAATTTTGAGATTATAGGTTATAAAATTCTTTTGTATTTGTTCTATCTTTCTCCAGGATTCACGAGAGATACTATAGCCCCAGACTTCACATCCATAAAGAATAGCAGGTGTAACAAGAGTCTCAAAGAGGAGTTTCTTCTCATCCCAACTCCAAAGATCAACTGATTTACAATTGTTTTCAAGCCCATAATAAGCTTTCCATCCCCCAATAATCCTTTTCTCAATGCTATAATTCCAATTGAGCTTGTGGTGAATATCAATTCCAAGATATCTGTATGAAGTCA
>ML799932.1:129138-140877 GCA_009831015.1 Picea engelmannii | reverse complement strand
TTTTTTTTTCTTAGTTTTTAATTTTTAATATTTAATATATATATATATATATATATATATATATATATATAATTATTTTTCATGTATTGAAGTAAACTTTAAAAATGTGATAAAAATGATATTTTCCACTATATTTAAAAAGTATGGAATCATCAATTAATTAAAGAGACACAATTATATGAAAAATATTGATTTCAAAAAAGTAAATGATATACAACATTTATAACATTGAAAGAAGCATGGAAAAATGATTAAAAACAATGTTGAAAAAAAAAGTGAAACTTTTGAAAATAGATGAAAAAATAAGCATTTAAAAAAATAATGTGGATACATTATGGATAAGAAAATTTAAAATATAAAAAAAAACCTAAAAACAAAGGGGGTGCTACACGTAGCACAACTTTTCAAAACGAGGTAAAAAACGTGACCCAAAAAAAAAAAAAAAAACTATAGAGTTCTCGTTAAGTTGGTAACTATGTTTAAACTCAAACAATCACAACATCACTTTTAGAAAACAACGAAGTCGATGGAAATTTGGATGGAATGTGATTGTAGTTGCAAATCTTTGGATAACTATTATCCTCCAAAACCGAATCTCCCCAGCCATGATTTTTTCATTGCTTTCATGTGGAAACATTTTTACCATGTTTATGCCCAGTAGGGTCATGAACATTGTTGATCTCCTCTAGCAAAATTCTCCTTTCGACACAAAAAATACTTCTTTGGATTCATCTCCAAATATGCACCATCATAATCCATGTTCATTTTAGAAATGGCATTGGCCTCTTCCTCTCATGAGAACTCAATAAGAGAAGACCCATAAAGGTCCTTGATCGTTGCAAGATGATGGGGTAGATTGCACAATATTAACCTTTCCATATTAAATGCCAAATAGTTCAACATCTTTAAGTTTCACATCATAGGGTCAAGGGGCTAGAGAAATAGTCATCAAATCTACTTGTTCTAGAACTCCCCCAGGCTTTAACTATTTATTAGCATGCTCAACCTTCTTCCCATCTTCGGAGACTTGGAGGGTGGGTGGAGAATTTTGAATGACTTATACAACCACACCAATAGTTTCCTCCAATACCTTATGCATTGTTAGACCACCCTCGAAATGTGTGGCATACCCAACCTCCAAGCTGAGTCTCACTACTACCCTTTTAAGCTCTGATACCACAATGTGGCATACCCAACCTCCAAGTTGAGTCCTACTGCTAACCTTTTAAGCTTTGATACCATAGCATAACATACCCAAGTCCAGCCTGACTCACGCCATGTAAAATACCACTTTGATAACCTTGTCAACCCCATCAAGTTTTGTAAAACTCTTGTACAATTTGACCTACATATATTACAATTGTGTGGCCTAACAAGCATATAATACTATGCATAAATCATGTACGTGCATAATTAAACTTACTTATTAACCATCAATGGAATGTGTAATCTATTCATTAAAACATAGTGGAAAAAGAAACACATTACATCACATTATATAAGCAATCAAGCATTCATAGATATGGCACTTTTATTTAAAAGAAGCACCAACCAGCTCCAAACCTCATATGTTTCTCCCATCAGTAGACAATGTTGTCCTAGATCTCAACAACATGTCATCCCTGAACCAGGGCTATGAATCCACTAGGGAAAAGGAACTCACACATACCAACTAAGGTCTAATAGCATACAACTCGAGGCAAGGTCAATGGAACTAACTACAACAACAATTCCACCTCCTAGCCTCTCATTCCCCTTAGCGTGTCCCACCCAAGGAAATGTACCCCCTTCTCTACCATCATAGTCCTTTGGCATGTAACACACTCTGATAACCTCATCAACCCCATCAAGATTTGTAAAACTCTTGTACAATTTGACCTACATATATTACAATTATGTGGCCTAACAAGCATAGAATACTATGCATAAATCATGTACGTGCATAATTAAACTTACTTATTAACCATCAATGGAATGTGTAATCTATTCATTAAAACACAGTGGAAAAAGAAACAAATTACATCACATTATATAAGCAATCAAGCATTCATAGATATGGCACTTTTATTTAAAAGAAGCACCAACTAGCTTCAAACCTCAGATGTTCCTCCCATCAACAGACAATATTGTCCTAGATCTCAACAACAGGTCATCCCCGAACCAGGGCTATGACTCCACTAGGGCAAAGGCACTCACACATACCAACTAAGGTCTAATAGCACACAACTCGGGGCAAGGTCAATGGAACTAACTACAACAACAATTCCACCTCCTAGCCTCTCATTCCCCTTAGCTTGTCCCACCCAAGGAAATGTACACCCTTCTCTACCATCATAGTCCTTTGGCATGTAACACTTCTCTTCCAGGGCTTCAGAAATAGGCTGACTAAGAAGTCTCAAAGCTCTGTGACACTAGGAACATAAGGTTGCTCTCAAGGAGCTTACAGGCACCCACTAGTCCAGTTCACAGGGAAAAATATTCCAAACAAACCCCCTCTCTAGTCTTAGCCTAACCCAAAGCAATCCAAGGAGAAAAACACACCCAAACCACTAAGGATTTATATGGTAACATGTACAATAGCTTGCAGATCCCAATTTCCTCCAACTCGACTCACAAACGTAGAATCCAACCCCCCATTTCCTCTGGTTCTTCTCCCAAACATGGTATCTAATTCGAATAAGTGACTAAACCCCCAAAAATCACTAAGTCCAAGGCTTAAGTATGCATGGAAACAACATTACAAATGGCACATGAATAACCACGTTCCCCTCTCTTGGGAACTCGTCCCACCTTTTTGTACTTAAGATCAACAATACAAAACATAAATTTAGGCTTGGACTTTTTAAGAATATTTTATTATATTCCTTGGCTTAGCCCCCCAACTTAAGCCCTTCTCATAAGCCCTTAGCCCCCTTTCCCTCTCATGGAGTCCTAGCCCCCCATACTCGTTTATCTTAGGTTTACAGTAGTGATGTATTTTATTAATATGATACTTGATTACAAAATACATGGCTTGACTCACCGACCTATTGATGGTCAGAAAAATTCCGCCAACAACAACGGAGGATCGCCCGATAGCATGTCCCAATTAGACTCATTCTCGTTTGGGGTAGCAATCTCCACCGATGTGTGGGCCCAGTTGCCACCTGTTGAGGGGGCCTTTTAGGCCCTAATAGTCATCACATATATGTTATTAGACATTAGACTACATGATAATATGTAATAAAGCAAAAATATATGTAATAAGTGGATGAATCTAAGTAAATGTCTGTAACAAGTGGTAAATGTAACTAAACAAAGGATTAGTTGGAGCGGGTGCAACCACTCCAACCATTCATCTATTATATAAATAACCCTAAAGATGGAAAACAAACTTGGAATGGAATTCCTTATCCACATTTATCTCCTTCTTTCTTGGGATTATGTGTGTCTTGATGTGTGTTCCAATGTAGTCTCTCTCTTGGATGCTTGCCTCAGTTACCTGGAGTACAAAATTTTGTATTTGTTGCCGCATGACTTGAATATGGAGAGAATTGTTTGAGATGATCGTGGAAGAATCTTGCATTGAAGAGGATCCTGGAGAAACACTCTTCTTGGTGGGTGAGAGCCACATGGATGAAGCTTGCACATACAAAGATTTTGATGCTAGTATTGGTTCTCTGTGAAATATTTTGAACCAGGAGATGATTGTAGATTTTAACCTTGTACAATATTTACTGCAAACAGATTTTCAGTAAAAGAACATAAAAGATACAATGGAAAATACAAACATTACACAGATATTTTTCCCCTGGAAACCCAAACCGAGAAAACCAACATATTCTGTATTTATTCATAGTATTACATTGTTTACAATACAATATACATATAGGAGCTAGTGGCATCCAAAACCCTAACCCAATAACCTGGATTAGTCAACAACCCTAATTCCTTAACCGAAAATAGAAAACCATCGGTAGAGAAACCATGTGCCGAAAAACCACCTAAATATGTGACATGTTTCCCAAGGAAGAAATTTTTTTCTCGGGGGCGCTGCCCCCGAACCCTCGCCCCCCTGCACAATGTAAACACTACTACCATGCAAATAATATAACACATACCCAACATTCTCCCACTTGTTGTTTTCTTTGCATATAGGGGGTTACAGGGTTACATAATCAACAATCTAGGGCAACAATGCCCATGGGTCCTCTACACCAAGAGAAATTCTCAGTGCTCACAGATTTTGTTAATGAATCTACAACATTATTCAAAGTGTCCACCTTCATCAACAATACTTTTTTTCTTCAGTCATGTCTCTCACAAAGTGATATTGAATATCAATATGCTTTGTCTTTGAATGATAAGTCGAGTTCTTCGCTAAAAAAATTGCACTTTGACTGTCACAATCTATCCTTACAGCTTGTTGTACCAACCCAATACCTGAACATAATATTTGTAACCATACAACTTCCTTACTTGCATGAGTGGTTGGCATGTATTCAACTTCTGTAGTTGAAAGTGCCACTACAGCCTGTATTTTTCTCATCCAACTTATTGCTCCTCCAAACAGGTTAAACACATACCCACTTGTAGATCTCCTATGATCTAGATCTCCATCCCAGTCTGCATCTACAAAACCATATATATCCAACACTCTGTCCAATCCCATTCTTCCTTGGTAGCACAATCCATAGCTAGCAGTTCCACGCAAATACCTGAAAACCCTTTTTACTATTTTCCAATGCTCCTTCCCTATTTTTGACATATACCTGCTCAAAACTCCCACTGCATGTGCAATGTATGGTCTATTACATACCATTGCATACATCAAACAACCAACTGCACTCTCATATGGAACACGAGACATGTTCTCCTCCTCTTCCTGTGTGTTGGGACATTGATCCACAAATAACTTTACACCAGCAGGAATAGGAACCTTGACCGGTTTACATTCTTGCATATTAAACCTCTGCAATATTGTCTCGACATATTTTCTCTGATTTAACCAGAGTTTCCTATTTTTCCGCTTTCTTTTAATTTCCATGCCCAAAATGAAATTTGAAGCACCGAGATCCTTCATGTCAAATTTAAAGGACAACTGAGTTTTCACATCCTGGATAATCTCATTGTTGTTTCCTATCAACAACATGTCATCCACATACAAGACCAAATAAATAAAATGATCACCAATTAATTTAAAATATACATAGTGATCCTCTTTGCTTCTTGTGAAGCCAAGTCCCAACATATAAGTATCAAATTTTGTATACCACATCCTTGGTGATTGTTTTAAACCATACAAGGACTTTTTCAACTTGCATACCAGCTCTTTCTTTCCCTTCACAGCATAACCTTCTGGTTGCTTCATATAGATTTCTTCTTCAAGATCCCCATGTAGGAATGTTGTCTTCACATCCATTTGTTCTACTTCAAAATCAAATGCAACAACAACATATAATAGAAATATTATAGAGGTTAAATTAGCAACAGGAGAAAAAAACTCACCAAAATCAATTCCCTCAGCCTGGGAATAACCCTTTGCTACTAATCGAGCTTTGTATTTCTCCACTTTTCCTTATGCATTCAACTTCTTTTTAAATACCCATTTGTTGTCAATGAGCTTTCTTCTAGTTGGAAACTCCACTAGATCCCAAGCCTCATTCTTATCCAAAGATGTCATTTCTTCGTCCATGGCCCTTTTCCAGATATTTCCATCCTCTGAATCCACTGCCTCCCTAACAGTTCTAGGATCATCATTAGTAATAGACAAAGAAAAATGTGAAGGAAAATCATATGGAGTATACCTTTCCGGTAGCCTTCTTTCATGAACCGATCTCCTCAATACTGGATTATGAGGATCTTCTTCTTATTATTCATTTTCTTCTGTAGAGTCTAATTCATCATCATTTAAATCAAACTCTATTTTCTTTGGTTCTTCCTTACTTGGTAGGACTTCATGTTTAACAACATCCTTCATTTATCTAAATACCACATCTCGGCTATACACTACCTTCTTAGTTTATGGGTTCCAAAGATTATAACCTTTGAGACTATCTTTATATCTAATAAAGATACACTTTTCAGCCTTCTTATCTAGCTTACTCATGTTTTTCTTTGGAACATGAACATATGCATCACAATCAAATACCTTGAGATGTGTGAGAGAAGGTTCCTTACCAGTCCATACCTCTTGTGGAGTCTTGTCATCAAACGCTAATGAGGGTGATCTGTTGACCAGGTAACATGCAGTACCCACTGCCTCTGCCTAGAATTATTGCCCTAACCCGACACCATTGAGCATGCACCTTGATTTTTCCATCAGCGCCATGTTCATCTTTTCCGCAACTCCATTTTGTTGAGGTGTATATGGAGTAGTCTTTTGCCTTGCTATACCACACTTCTTACTGAATTATTCAAATTCATTCCTGCAGAACTCTCTGCCATTATTTTTCCTCAACACCTTAATTATTTTCTCTGTTTGATTCTCAACAAGAGCCTTAAATTCTTTAAACCTATCAAAGACTTCATATTTCTTCCTAAGGAAATATATCCAAGTATTCCTCGAGAAGTCATCTATAAATGAGACATAGTACTGTTGATTGTGGAGCCTGATTATCTTCTAGATTCAGAGGTCTTTGTTTTAAGCCATGTTTATACCCCATGAAGACTTTACACCCTAGAAGAATGTACAGTCTTCCACGTGGGGGAGTGCAGAGGGGGGTTACCCTCTCTGTGGGGTCCGGGGGCAAGCGGGCCCCCGAAGGAAAAATTGCCTTGTAAATGTATATTGTAATTTCATTGTAAATTTGGACTGTTCATTATAAGGTCACAAATCTAATGATAGAAATTATGTTAGGGTTTTTTCCCCTAGAAGTCAACCCTCTTTTACGAGGGAAATGTATTGCAGCTAAGTATGATAGCGAATATTGTATTTTGAGATAGGAGACTGTGAGAGAATGAAGAGGAAGTTACTTCGAGTTTGTTGTAGGTTGTATCCCTTCATTTGTTGGATAATAATAAAGGAAGGACCTGACAATTTCTCTGGTGGATGTAGCCCACACTGGGTGAACCACATATATATGTGTCTCTATTGTATTGTGTATCTTCTATATTTTATTTCCACATTTGTTTTATTTTATTGCTCTGTGATCCTGTTTTTCTAACAATTGGTATCAAAGGGAAAGGTATCTCGCGGGAAAAAGGGTTCCTGGTTCGAGTGGGAGCAATGTCGGAAGATGGAAAGTTTAGGGTCGAAAAATTTAACGGCCAAAACTACCAGTTATGGAAGATGCAGATGGAAGATTATTTATATCAGAAGGATCTACTCCTACCATTGGGCGGAATAGCAAAGAACCTGACGGCTATGAAAGACGCAGAATGAGAGATTCTTGACAGAAAGGCTCTAGGAACGATACGACTGAGCCTGGCAACATCGGTGGCTTTCAATATTTCGAAAGAAAAGACAACAAAGTGTTTGATGGACATATTGGCTAAATTGTATGAAAAACCCTCGACATCCAACAAGGTATTTCTAATGAAGATATTATTTAATATGAAGATGTCAGATGGTGGGTCTGTTGCAGATCATTTAATTGAATTTAATATGGTTACTAATCAACTAAGTTCTGTAAAAGTGGACTTTGATGATGAGGTCATGGCTCTTCTAATCTTGTGCTCATTGCCAGAAAGCTAGAACAACTTGGTCATGGTTGTAAGTAACTCTGTCTCTAGTTCAAATACTTTAAAATTTGATGATGTTGTTGGTGTTATCCTTAGTGAGGAAATGCGACGGAAAAGCATAGGTGAGGCATCAGGTAATGCATTGAACATGGAGAATAGGGGAAGACAAAAGGATAGAGGAAAGGGATCAAGGAACTATGGGAATTCTAGGAAGGGAAGATCCAAATCCAGGCTTGGAAAGATAGAGTGATGGAATTGTGGGAAGAAAGTACATCTAAAGAAGGACTGTAGAGCTCCAAAGAAATAAAGAGATGTACAACATGAGAGAAATCAAGAAGCAAATGTAATTGGTGATGTGTTACAAGATGCTTTGATTCTTTCTGTAGATAATATTTATGAGTCTTGGGTGGTAGATTCAGGGGCTTCATTTCATGCCACACCCCATAGGAAACAATTTCTAGATTATGTTCAAGGTGATTTTTGACAGGTTCATTTGGGTGATGATGCACCATGCAAAATTGTTGGAATGGGAAAGGTAAAAATAAAGCAAAGCAATGGAAACCAATGGTCATTGAAAGAGGTAAGACACGTTCCAGATCTAAGGAAAAATCTAATTTCAATAGGACAGTTGGAAAGTGAAGGTTGTATATCAATATTTACAGATAAGACGTGGAAGGTCATCAAAGGATCATTGGTGATAGAAAAATGAGAGAAGGTAGGTACATTGTATTTATGTACTGGTAGTACTGACTCTTCTATATCTTTAGCTTCTACATGAGTGGATACAACATTGTGGTATCATAGGCTTGGACACATGAGTGAGAAGGCGATGCAGATACTTCACAAAAGAAATTTGTTGCCAGATCTTAAACAAATTGATTTAGACTTCTGTGAACATTGTGTTTATGGAAAACAAAAGAGAGTCAGATTTCTCAAAGTCAGAAAAGAAAAGAAGAGTGAAAGGTTAGAGATTTTGCATATAGATATATGGGGACCAGCTCAGGTGTCATCTCTTGGTGGCTCTCGTTACTATGTTACTTTTATTGATGATGCAACTAGAAAAACTTGGGTTTATTGCATTCAACAAAAATATGATGTTCTTGATACTTTTAAGAAATTGTTGACTTTTGACAGGAAAAAAGTTGAAGTGTCTCAGATCAGATAATGGAGGTGAATATTGCAACAAGGATTTTGATGATTACTGTTCATACCATGGGATTCGTAGAGAGAAGACAATTCTAAGAACACCACAAGAAAATGGTGTGTCAGAAAGGATGGACATGACAATCATGGAGCGTGCAAGGAATATGAGATTGGATGTTGGTTTGCCCTTACAGTTCTGGGAAGATGTTGTAGATACAATTGTTTACTTAATAAACAGAGGACCTTCAAGCTCTTTGGATGGTAGAATTCCAGAGGAGGCATGGACAGAAAAAAAGGTAAACTATTCTTTTTTGAAGACTTTTGGTTGTGAAGCATTTGTCCATTGATAAAAAAAAGTAGAACAAAGCTTGAGGCAAAATCCAAGAAGTGTACCTTTATTGGATACAACGTTAATGATTTTGGTTATCGCTTATGGGATTATGAAAATAACAAAATCATTAGGAGTAGAGATGTCATATTCAATGAGAAGGTCATGTACAAAGATTAGTTGTAGGGAAAGAAACAAGAAAAAGAAAAACCAGAATACACAGTGCTTGATGAGATCACTGGAAAATAAATTCCAAAGGAACAAGAAAATCTAAATGTACAACAACAGGAGCAACATGTACCTCAAACTCCAACAAGTGTAGTTAGAAGATCTACCAGGTTAAGTATACCCCCTGAACGATACTCTCCTTCATTGTATTATTTATTGTTGACTGATTTTGGTGAACCAGAATGTTATGAAGAGGCAATGTAGGTAGACACCAAAAATAAGTGGGAGAAAGGCATGAAGGAGGAAATTGATTCTTTGGTAGATAACCAAACTTTGGACTTGGTTCAGTTGCCTGTAGGAAAAATAACATTGTAGAATAAATGGGTTTACAAGTTGAAGGAAGAAGATGGAGGAGAAAAGTGATACAAGGCTAAAATTGTTGTAAAAGGGTTTGCACAAAAGAAAGGTATAGATTTTGATGAAATATTTTCTCCTATTGTTAAAATGACTTCAATTAGGACTATTTTGAGTCTCGTGGCAGTAGAAGATTTCATCTTGAACAATTAGATGTAAAAACAACTTTTCTCCATGGGGATTTGGAGGAAGAGATTTATATGCAACAATCACAGGGGTATAAGGTCAAAGGGAAGGAGAATTTGGTATGCAGGTTGAAGAAGAGCTTGTATGGATTAAAGAAAGCTCTAAGGAAGTTGTATTTGAAGTTTCACAGGTTTATGACAAAACGAGGTTATAGTAGATGTCATTCTGATCATTGTGTTTATTTTAAAAATTTAGAAAATGGAAGCTATATTATCTTGCTATTATATGTAGATGGCATGCTTGTTGCAGGCTCTAGTATGCATGATATAAATGTGCTCAAGAAGAAATTAGATAATTCATTTGCGATGAACGATTTGGGTGCTGCAAAGAAAATCCTTGGTATGAGAATAACAAGAGACATGAAAAATTGCAAATTGACATTGTCTCAGGGTGAGTACATAGAGAAGGTGTTGGAAAGGTTCAGAATGTAGAATGAAAAACCAGTTAGTACACCTTTGGCCTTCCATTTAAAATTAACTAAGGAAATGTGTCCCGAGACACAGGAGGAGATAGAATACATGTCTAGGGTCCCTTATTCATCAACAGTTGGCAGCTTGATGTATGCGATGGTTTGTACAAGACCAGATATTGCACATGCAATGGGAGTTGTGAGAAGGTATATGAACAATCCAGGTAAAGAACATTGGGAGGCAGTAAAGTGGATTCTCAGGTATTTGACAGGTACTGCTACTCATGCATTATGTTTTGGAGGTTCAAAAACTGTTCTATAGGGATATGTTGATTCAGATATGGTAGGTGATAAAGATAGCAGGAGGAGCACCGCATGGTATGTTTTTACTATAGGTGGAACAAAAGTAAGTTGGATTTCGAAACTACAAAAGGTTGTTTCACTTTCAACAATAGAAGCAAAGTATGTTGCTGCTACAGAGGCTAGTAAAGAAATGATTTGGTTACAGAGTTTTATGGAGGAATTGGGAAAGAAACAGGAGAATAGTAGGTTGTACTGTGACAGTGAGAGTGTCATTCATCTTGCAAAGAACTCAACCTTCCATTCGAATACTAAGCATATACAACTGAGGTACCATTTCATACAATCCGTCTTGGAAGATGGACATTTGAAGGTGGAAAAGATGTTGGATCATGTTTTCATTGATGCCAATGGTTTGATAGATTGATGTCATTGATTGATGTCAAGTGATTGATTGATGATTGATGTAATATAATATGTATTGTCCTTGATGAGAATGCATAGATGAAGATGGATCAATGAGTTGTCATTGATACATGATGAAGATGGATCGATGTGGTTCCATTGGTATATGATGCATTGTTGGAAAAATGTATAGATGACTCATTATTGTCTTATCATGATTGATAAGGTGTACAAATTTATGAACTCCAAAGTGGTCCCCTTATGGTGAAAGCCCTCACGGGAAGACTCTTTACGGATTGAGTTATCCTAGAAGAATGGTTGGAGGACCCATGCTTGTATGAGGAATAATGAGATGAATATCAACGAAATTGTTGGGGAAAATATCCTAGATGGATAGTTCTTGTCATGTCATTTCCGGTGGTATGTGGAACGTCACATAATTCCTCACGGTTAGAGAGTTATGGCCATGAGAAGTTGGAGACCCCAGGTTTGGGTAATGGACCCAAGTTTGCTTGATGGATAACGGTATGAGTTATGATATATTTTCAGATAATACTATTCTATATGGATAGTACATGTCGTGCCATTTCTGGTGGTATGTATAATGTCACATAACTCCTCACGGTTTGAGAGTTATGGCCTTACGAAGTTGGAGGACCCTCATATGTCATCTAGAAGCCCCAAAAGGTCAAAGTAATCAAAGTGGTTTAAGAGATTTTAAAAG
>ML799932.1:111490-121727 GCA_009831015.1 Picea engelmannii | reverse complement strand
TAGGGGGTTGGAGCCTCCTTCCAGTTGCAGCTGGAAAACAAAGGAAGTTGGTGCTTCCAATGAATGTAATTCTTCAAGACATATAAGAAAAAACATTCCGTGGTTTTCTCCTGATTTGGGTTTCCACGTAAAACACTGGTGTAATGTGTATGTGTATGATTGTTCATTTGTTCATTACTTATTTACTCTGCAGTTATTGGATAATAATGCTTCATTGATATAACACTTGGATTATATGGTTAAATTTCTCTATTACTGATTCACCCCCCCTCTCAGTAATCCAACAAAAGATACACACTAGCCAGAATCTTGCAGACATGTTAACAAAGGGAGTAACCAGGGAGAAATTGAGTTCTTGCTTAGTTTCAGTTGGTCTTCAAGCATGAAGGTGAAGATGAGAAATTTTATAGGTCCAAGAAGGTTCATAGTCCAACAGATAAAACAGTGGTGGAGTTGTTGATATAAGTATCCAAGTGGGAGATTGTTGATTGTGGAGCCTGATTATCTTCCAGATTCAGAGGTCTTTGTTTTCAACCATGTTTATACCCCATGAATACTTACACCCAGAAGAATGTACACTCTTCCACGCGGGGGAGTGCAGAGAGGGTTATCCCCTATGTGGGGTTTGGGGGAAAGCAGGCCCCCAAAGGAAAAATTGCCTTGTAAATGTATATTATAATTTCATTGTAAATCTGGACCATTCATTATAAGGTCGTAGATCTAACGATAAAAATTATGTTAGGGTTTTTTTCCCTAGAATGCAACCCTATTTTATGAGGGAAATGTGTTGTGGCTAAGTATGATAGCCAATATTGTATTCTGATATAGGAGACTATGAGAGAACGAAGAGGAAGTTACAACGGGTTTGCTGTAGGTTGTATCCCTTCATTTGCTCGATAATAATAAAGGAAGGACCTGGAAATTTCTCTGGTGAACATAGCCCACACTGGGTGAACCACGTATATCTGTGTCTCTATTGTATTATGTATCTTTTGTATTTTATTTCCGCATTTGTTTTATTTTATTTCTCCACAATCATGTTTTTCTAACAAGTACACATATTTTTCCAATGATGGGACTGACACAGGTCCAAAAACATCACTGTGAACTAGTTGTAAAATTCCTTCTACCCTCGTTGCACCAGAGGGGAATCTTACCCGATTATGCTTCCCATATAGACAATGTTCACAGAAATCAAAATCCAGAGAGCAGTTATACATACCTTCAACCATACCTTTACCGTGTAGTAGTCGAAGACCCTTCTCTCCGATATGCCCCAGTCTTTGATGCCACATCATAACCTTTTCTCCAGAGACTGTAGGAGTTCTTTATTCTTCAAATCCAATATCAAGAACAATGGAACTATTACACCCATCACTAACAGTGCTTCCTTGCAGCTTATACGGAGTTCCAAACCAAACTCCCTTCAACTACACCATTTCTCCTCGAACCATCCTGCAAGTTTCCTTTTCAAATATTGTTTTTACCCCTGCATCGTCCATTTTTCTTAAATTTTTGGCCAAACCTGGGATGTGCAGAACACCAGGCAATGTTCTAATCCTTCCATCTATGAGCCTCAACTTGGCTTTTCCTCGTCCTATGATTTTGGTTGTCGAATCATCACCTAAGAAAACATTACCTCCATCATACCTTTCATATTCGCAGAACCACTCCTTTTGGGGAGTCATATGAAAGGATGCAACTGAGTCAACCAACCATGGCTCATGATTTGCATGTGTTCTTGAAGAAGCCAAGTACAAATCCCCTCCTTCTTCCTTTGAGGTCTTTTCTTCTGTAGAAGGAGAATCTTCAGATCCCTTCTTTTTCTCAACTTTGAATCTACATTGCTTCTTGTAGTGCCCTTCTTTTCCACATCTCCAACATACCTTTACAAACTTTTCGAGAGACTTAGATATTCCCTTAGACTTAGATCTTCCACTTAAGAACTTAGATCAATTTTTTTCCTGGGAACATCCTCTTGCAAATAATGCATATGTGCTCTGTCCTTCCATATTTTTTCGTCTCATCTCCTCTGAAAACAAGGATGAGACCACTTCATCAAACTTCAAGGCAGTTGTATTACTACCTGTGGCCACAACCAGACTATCCCACGAGTCTGGTAAAGAACACAGTAAACTGATACATTTATCTTCATCTGAAATTTTAATCTCGACAGATACTAATTGACTTACCACAGTATTGAAGGCATTCAAATGCTCTGCCACTGAGTCTCCATCTCTCATCTTAAGGTTATACAACTTCTTTCTCAGAAATAGTTTATTCATTAGGGACTTAGACTGATACAACTTCCTTAACTTATCCCATAAATCCTTGGATGTAGCTTCCTCTGACACATTCAGTAATACAAAATCTGTGAGACATAGTTGGATTGTGCTCTTCGCCTTCCGATCCAACTTTTTCCAGTCATATGTTGAAGTTATTGTAGGTACAGTACTTGGATCTACCGCGATCCATTGATCTCTGTCCACCAACAAATATTCCATCCTGATCTTCCATGGCTCAAAATTTTTCCCATTAAACTTCTCGATCTCCATTTTTGAATTGCTTGCCATTTCTTTTCACCTGAAAAATCAATACCGCAGATATCCCACTGTAACAAGGCTTATACAGTCTCGAGCCAAACCCTTGACCACAAAGGTGTCCCACTGAAGCCAACAAAGCTCTAATACCAAATGTATATTTTAACCTTGTACAATATTTACTGCAAACAGATTTTCAGTAAAAGAACAAAAAAGATAGAATGAAAAATACAAACATTACACAGAGATTTTTCCCCTGGAAACCCAAACCGGGAAAATCAACATATTCTATATTCATTCATAGGAGCCAACGACATCCAAAACCCTAACCCAATGACCTAGATTAGTCAACAACCCTAGTTCCTTAACCGGAAATAGAAAACCCTCGGCAAAGAAACCATGTGCCGAAAAACCACCTAAATATATGACTTGCGCAAAGAATATAACACATACCCAACCCAACAATGATGAAGACTTCAAGTTAAAATGATCGCTCCTATATGCTCATTGTCTGTTAGTGGATGTTGCTAAAGATAAATCTACTTCAACCAGTACTATTCATGTATGAGATTTATATTAAATATGCTCAAATTTTAATTTTTTTAAGGAATGTCGATGTTGTTGTTGCACAAAAGATTTCTAATTATTTGTGGTCGTGGATGCCACTCGGACTTGAATGATTGCTCGTAGAGGTTGTTGGCATGAAGCAAAGCCTACACAAGAAATATAAAAATGATATCAAGAACATCTATAAGTCAGAAGATTGATCTTGGAAGATGCATCTGAGGTTCTCGTGGAAAATAAGAAGCTTGCAAATAAGACAAGAGAAAATTTGAAAGAATCTTGAAGACTATGATGTCATCGCAGAATTAATAAGAGTGTTTTTATGAACGTGAATGGACCTTTTTAATCGACTTGAGTTGTATATGTCCTTGAGAAAACCTCGAGTACTAAAGAACGACGAGGAACTATATGTCCTTGAGAAAACCTCACTGGAAAAGTAAATGGAGTTGGATGAGAAGTTTAATCAGATAGAAACTAGCTAGAATGATTATTTTCATTAGCAAGGGGAATGTACATAGCAATGTAAAGAAGTCGACCTACATCTTGTGATCTTGTTCTCGAGGATCTATATTTTTGGAAGACTTGTTCGACCTGTCCGACTTGTGATTAGTCGACAGATCTTTTCTTTTTTCAAAGTCCAAGGACAATGCAAACCATCTAACTCTATGATGTTAGAAGGTATGAGTCTTGTTTTCTGTCATATGGCACGCTTTCATGAGCAAAATTTGGCGTATAATGGAAAAGAACTTGTTCCATCACTTGTGTATTCTTTTCATGCTCACGAAAAAAGAGAGAGAGAGAAAGGTTTTTGTGTAGAGTTGTTGTTAATAAATCAAAAGAAGTTGGCCTATGAATGGTCCATGAGGACCCTTAGTTCTATTTTTCCATGACGAAGTTTCCACCTACCTAAGAACTATTTGTTGATTTGACATATGGATCATGATGGAAACCTTAATGCTTTTCACCAATTAAACCACCGTAATTTGACCAACACGCCATCGATTTCAAGTTGGATCACTAAAGGGTCCACATTATAATACAAGTGCAGCGTTGAGGTGGGAACGTGGACCGAAGAAAAAGAAAGAGAAATTGAATCCATTAATGGATGTCGATTGAAGCTAGGAAATGAACAATTGATGTTGAAGCTAGGAAATGAACAATTGATTTTGTGTACTAACATCAAGCAAGGATGCTTCACTTGCCAATGACGAGGAAATAAATTATTTTTCTAGGAGACACCTCTATATGGAAAGCCAACAGACCAGAGAAAAAAATTAGAGGATCAACTTAATTGTGAAGTAGTCTATCGAGATTTGACCAGCTCTATCTTGGTTAACAGAGAATCAAATCGATTGTTTGATCATTCTCCACATGGTTCAAACACTCCGCCAGTGGTTGAATAGTTGGTCGAAAACCAAACACGCTAGTCAATAGATAGACATAAATCATTTGGGTGTTGCAAAAAAAATCAAGGGCATGCCCGATGTTGTTTGGGTGTTGCGCGACCCCTATATCTAGTAAATAAATAATGTGGAGGATTCAAGAACATTGACAGGGTACAAAAAGGACCACATGGAAAATTTTGCTAGACTTAGGTAACTTTGTTGACCTTTTCGAATTGATTGACTTATCGACTTGGTCATATAAAAGAATGCATCTACACACCAACCTCTTTTTTATTCTATATGAACCGCTTATGTATATGGATATTTTAAGACTCTTTCGACTTGTTGGAAGTCAAGCCCTGCACAGGAATCCAAGAGAGACACAATTTCACAAACACACACACAAGAGATTAAAAGACGAGATGATGACACAAGAACAATTAAATTGATGGACTCTCTTGGTAGAAAAGATGTAGAATAGTTCCTGAGTTGTGACCTCAGAAGCCAGAAAGTAGAGAAATGGTAGGTTGGTCGAGGCATGGAGCTCCACTATAGGTTGTTGTGCAGGTGCAAGTTGATCCTAGGATGAGCCACTCACCACTTTGAATTCACCAAAGAGAAGTGCAACAATAGGATCAAGAGGAACATTGTTGGGTGGGAGCAAAGTGCTGTAAGACTCACTAACTGCACATGCATCTACCAAATTGAAGACGAAGGCTAACGAGTAATAGGTCATTAGTTATTTGCATGCTTTCTCAGGATGATCAAGGATTTGAGTGTGGGGGAGATGTTGAGGGGGGATTTTAGGCCCTAATAGTCATCACATATATGTTATTAAACATTATAATACATGATAATATGTAATAAATCAAGAATATATGTAATAAGTGGATAAAGCTAAGTAAATGTTTGTAACAAGTGGTAAATGTAACTGAACAAATGATTAGTTGGAGTGGGTGCAACCACCCCAACCATTCATCTATTGTATAAATAACCCTAAATATGGAATACAAACTTGGAATGGAATTTTTTCCCCACATTTATCTCCTTCATTCTTGGGATTATTTATGTCTTGTTATGCGTTCGAATGTAGTCTCTCTCTTGGATGCTTGCCTCAATTTCTTGGACTACAACACCACCTAAAGAATGAAATCGATTTAATATCAATCAAAACAACCTTATGTGTATTAAAATATCTAAATATCTAACTAACTATATTTACAACAGAGCAAAATTGATAACACTCTGGAGTCTTCTGGAAACTGCCAAAGAAAAAAATATGACAAAGTTGCAAGTGTTTGGTGACTCCAAGATGGTGATCAATTGAGAAAGAAGCCAAAACAACATCCAGAATGCCATACTGGCTTCAATTCTAAGAGATATCAAGCTCACCTTTAGAAATTTTGAATGGATTTCCTTTCAACACATTATGAGGGAGCTAAACACTAAGGCAGATAAACTCTCCAAAGAAGTCGTGCAGCTGCAAAAAGGAGCATTAAGATTTTATGAATTCTTCGAAGGAACAGAAACTAAGGCAATGGAGTTCTGCCTCTTAAGAATGTCTTTTCTTTTTGTAAGGATGTAAATGTTTTTTTGAACAATTTTGCAGAAAGTTTTTGTAAAAGGCCTTAAAAAGGTTTGTTAGTATAGTAGAAGAAGCATATGCAACATAGATCTGAAAGAAAGCCTATCAAGGCTGGACTTGAAAGACCACAACATGTATATTCCTTTTTGAATATAGAAGTTTTTTTTCTTATGGAAAAAAAATCTAACTAACTATATTTCCTAAGCTAACTATACTATTATTAATAAATACTAAATCTGACTATTATATCCTAGATATCTAGGAGTGGATATTGAAATTAGACATGAGATTACATAATTTATTATTGAATATAATGAAATAACTCACTCATTCAACAATATATTAAGCACACACACACATATAGTTATTTTCAGAATAAATAGTTATTTGAAAAATTACAACAAATGTACTCTCGTATCTAATATATGATCAAATTGAAGAATTTAATTGAATTGTGAAAACAGTTTCATATGAAAAACATGAATAATAAATTTGTATAATTCACAGTAATGAAAAAAATACAACCTTATATTCACTTGAACATTTTTCTCCAAAAAGATCCAGGTCTTCACTTTATTATCAAAGATGATTAAAATATACATTTTCAATACAAAGCTGCAACCTCAAATTTGCAATTTCAGGCAAGAATTCCTATTGATAAGAATTCTTGATCATAAGAACCCTTCCTACCAAACAAAAACCCTCTCTTTCTCTTGATAAAAATATGCAAGAAAAATATAAAGGATTTTAGACTCTTCCTCCCTTTTAGCCTGATACAAATACACAAGAAAAATCTCAGAAGTCCTAGTCTCGTGGAAAGAAAATCTAGCCCCATATTTATTCCATATATCCCCCTTTTAAACTATTTGTCTTGATACATTACATTATATTCCTTTTGTCCTCTGTTACAAAAACTATTATTCTCCAACTCGTATTGTGATATTCTTTTCTAAAATTGTTGGAAAAAATCATATTAAAACATAGACAATATTTTCCAAGCAATAGAATTGACACAAACTTTCTTCCTTTTTTTATTTAGGGGTTCTTGTTGCATAAAAAAATTGGATGTGTTATATGTTATCATTCCAAGAGTTTCTCTAGGTTGTAGATCGAGAGAGCCTGGTGAATTAATCAAATGCTCAATAATATATGGGAAATTGGATCAAAGATGAATAACTCACACACTCACTCCTTCAATCAAGACATTTTGAACATATCTAGACAAAACAAAGCCCTCAAAAGGTATTGATAAGATAATTTTTAAACTCGGATGGATGGAGAATGCTAACTATATCAACAACATCACATATATTAAAAACATATATGAAATCCCCCAGATGGGGTGCTAGTGCGAGCCAACTGGCGCGAGGAGGAGGAACGGAGCGACCAACAAGGCAAGGAGCCATGTGATGAGCTCGTGCCATCGCCCGCCACCCCGATCTTCCAGTAACTCGACATTATGACGTTGCAGTGGCTTTAACTCTGCAACATACGTCTCTTTTACGAATTTTCCATGGCCCTATTGTTTGTGTTTGCCTCTCGCCTCCGCTCGCAGCCCGACTGGCTCTCCCCTACGCTGCCCTCGCCTGGTTCAAACTGGACCTTCATGGTGATTGTAGCCCCTGCACATTTCTAGGCTCTCTACCTTCACCTGGTGCACTTGGTTTTCTTCGGCATTCACTCGACGAAACTCATGCCGTGTCAAAGGGGGCGGCCGCGAAGAGGCTCTCCATGGAATCCTCGCCAGCCCTCTGTCTCACCCCCTGAGTCACCTTCCACATGCTCCTCACTGCCCCTCCAGGCCGAGCCAGTTCCTCTCGCCTCCCCCACCCCGCCTGTATCCCGGTTTGATTGCTTAGCCATCATTGACAGCTCGTTGGGTTCCTCCTCGCGATACCTTCCAGTCCCTCCAATCTCTAGAACTGTCGAGCCTTCCCACGCACCAGTAGCTGGCTCCTCAAGAACGCCCATGGGGGCGCCACCTCCTTTTCACATGCCCCGAAACAACGAGAACCCATCTTTTGACTCCTTCTTTGACACGCAGTTGAGAGAAAGTTTTACTATTCTCTTTGGTCTGGTCTTCGAACTCCGTCAGAGGGTGGAGGACCTCCAATTCCGTCTGCAGACCACGGATGGAAAAGTCGCGGCCCTCCTTCAAATCCTTTCCTCCCTCCAAGAGGCTTTTCCCCCGGACCCGACAGGTGCGGCTTCAGCAGCGGAACCCCATGCAGAGACCAGCGAAGGAAATGCCCAGACGCAGCGCTTCGCAGAGATTGATGTGGAGCAAGTTGAGCATGAGGACATGGGCGTGGAGGAGGCCACAGGACAGCATGCGCTGCAGGACACCTTGCCAGTCGCCGACAGAGATGAGAGCAACGTGGACGCTGGCATGCAGTGGGCAAGTCAAGGGACACTTGTCGAAGAGGAACCTTGGTACGAGGCCGTTCTTGCCACCTGGCCAGGTTATTTGCCAAGTGTTTAAGCCCATAGGGGTTCTTCAAGTTTCAATAGTTTTTCCTTTTTAGTTGTTGTCCAGCCAGCTTAATGCTGATATATTAGACTGCTAAACTACCTATGCTTGACTCACCCGGCTGGATGGACTGGTTTCCCCTCTATTGGGGCAGTCCAGTAACTACAGTACGGTTAATATTTGTATTTTGTACCTCTAACTTGGTTTTTTGAAGGCCTTTTATATATAAAACTTCTTACTTACAAAAAAAAAAAAAACATATATGAAAGGTCAAATATAACCAACAAAAGACTTGTGATTCTTAGTTTACTAATGCAAAGATAAGATGACAGTTATCAGTCATTAAGTAAACAAGGAAATGAACATAACATTCAACTCACAGGTACAGAATAAGGAAGAAGGATGAAAGTCTGAACAGTAACAGTGAAAGAAGCTTATCATTCAAGTATATATATCAAAGTCTTTACAAATAAAAGAGTCTATAAGCGTCTTCAATCTCGAACCCTTTACATTGTTAATTCAATGGGCTTAAATAGCCTTTACAACTTAGCTTCAAGATCCTCTTAGTATGGATCGAATAACTACATATCAAATCAAATCTAATTAATGATAGGATAATATCCTATTTTAAGGGATCAGTGTCCCATTCTAATTCTAAGTCTTTAGCTCCATCTCAGCTTCCCCGAGGCTGTAAGAGTCTTCCTTGAGCTATATCCATCACCTGGGTTGTGAATCATCAATGCAAAAGCTGAAGAAAAGCAAAAGCTGAAGAAAAGGTCAAAGTTGATCAAATTTGCCACCTACAAGAATTTGCAGCATACTCTGTATAAAATTGTTGTTAAGTGCTGCAAACTCTTTATACAAGAGTTGAGTCAAATCTTCAAAGTTGACCCCTGTCATGCTTTTTTTTTTATCATTTTCATATCCCAATATACTTCTAGAAACGTGGATCTGGATGCCACTTGGTTTCCTGGAAGTCATGTGTTTGCTTTGATTGAATGATGATCATATGCTTTTAAATATGGGATATTTGTATTCAAATCTGGAGTGCATATTCATTTGTGCAACTGAAATCTTCTTCTAGAGGCTGCCACCTAGAATCGGAAACTGATTTCCATCTCTTTGACTGTCTTCCACATGAGTTACTTCAACACGAGTTAGCCTTATATTATCAGTCATACTGTCAACCACACAGGTGATAATAGAAGGCTTTCCAGCTTAAAAATCCTCTCTTTGTAATGTTGTCATTGTAGACATATCCTTCCTTGGTAAGCTCAATCAATAAACCCTAATTAATATGAAACAGAGTATGCAATGAATGTGCATCTATGTGTATTAACACTTGCTAGGGTTTTGATATTTTTCGTTTCCAGTTTCATCAATATTCCTATCATTAGTGGCATCTAGTTATCCTCCTTCTTCCTTCTGGAACTTCTTGATATGTAAATGCAATAGATTGAAGTCCTCGTTCAACAAACTTGTCGATAATTGCATGAACTCGGCGCTCAATTTCTGACTTATTATGTGCAAGGTTGAGAATCTGCTCCAGAGCACCTTTACTAACTCGATGCATTTTCCCTTCATTGTCAATATAAGTGAGAGTTGTCCTCTTGTCAATTGGATTAGAAGGAAGAAAATGCACCTCTTGAATGCCTGCCCGCGCCTCCTTAGGATCAACAAGCATCCCAACAAT
>ML799932.1:99505-111440 GCA_009831015.1 Picea engelmannii | reverse complement strand
CTTAGGATCAACAAGCATCCCAACAATTTTTGCATCAATGGCATCATGATTCTCTATTCGAGATGCCCTTGGAGCCATCAGGACGACAATGTCCTTATCGTATCCTTTGGTAAACACCTCAATTATGTTCTTGTCCACAATAAGTTTATTCAATGTTAATGTCCCAGTTTTATCACTGCAAAGCACATTCATTCCAACCATTTCTTCAATAGTTGTCATCCGTTTTGTGATAGCACCCTGTTGAGCTAGACGGTGGGATCCAATGGCCATTGTCACAGAAAGGACAGTGGGAATTGCTATTGGAATCCCACCAATGAGGAGAATTAGAAGGTTATCAATTCCAGGGCGATATTTACGGTCTTGAACTGGATACATAATAATGTTCTCAACTATCATGCCAATTGCAATTGAGCCAATGCAGAAATTCCCAATTGCAGTCAAAACCTTTTGGAAGTGGCCAACTTGGTTTGTACTGTCCACAAGATGAGTTGATTTACCCAAAAAAGTATGGACTCCAGTAGTAATAACAACACATTCAATTTCTCCATGTTTGCAAGTAGATCCTGAATATAATCTATAAGAGTCTTCAATCTCAAACCCTTTACATTGTTAATTCAATGTGCTTAAATAGCCTTACAACTTAGCTTCAAGATCCTCTTAGTATGGATCGAATAACTACATATCAAATCAAATCTAATTAATGATAGGATAATATCCTATTTTAAGGGATAAGTGTCCCATTCTAATTCTAAGTCTTTAGCTCCATCTCAGCTTCCTCGAAGCTGTAAGAGTCTTCCTTGAGCTATATCCATCACCTGGGCTGCAAATCATCAATGAAAAAGCTGAAGAAAAGGTCAAAGTTGATCAAATTTGCGACCTACAAGAATTTGCAACATACTCTGTATAAAATTGTTGTTAAGTGTTGCAAACTCTTTATACAAGAGTTGAGTCAAATCTTCAAAGTTGACCCCCTGCTTTTTTTATTATTATTTTCATATCCCAATCTACTTCTAGAAACGTGGATCTGGATGCTATTTGGTTTCCTGGAAGTCATGTGTTTGCTTTGATTGAATGATGATCATATGCTTTTAAATATGGGATATTTGTATTCAAATCTGGAGAGCATATTCATGTGTGCAATTGAAATCTTCTTCTAGAGGCTGCCACCTAGAATCGGAAACTAATTTCCATCTCTTTGACTGTCTGCCACATGAGTTACTTCAACACGAGTTAGCCTTATATTATCAGTCATACTATCAACCACACAGGTGATAATAGAAGGCTTTCCAGCTTAAAAATTCTCTCTTTGTAATGTTGTCACTGTAGACAGATCCTTCCTTGGTAAGCTCAATCAATAAACCCTAATTGATATGAAACAGAGTAATGTTGTCACTGTAGACAGATCCTTCCTTGGTAAGCTCAATCAATAAACCCTAATTGATATGAAACAGAGTATGCAATGAATGTGCATCTATGTGTATTAACACTTGCTAGGGTTTTGATATTTTTCGTTTCCAGTTTCATCAATATTCCTATCATTAGAGGCATCTAGTTATCCTCTTTCTTCCTTCTGGAACTTCTTGATATGTAAATGCAATAGATTGACGTCCTCATTCAACAAACTTGTCGATAATTGCATGAACTCAGCGCTCAATTTCTGACTTATTATGTGCAAGTTTGAGAATCTTCTCCAGAGCACCTTTACTAACGCACCTTTACTAACTCGATGCATTTTCCCTTCATTGTCAATATAAGTGAGAGTTGTCCTCTTGTCAATTGGATTAGAAGGAAGAAAATGCACCTCTTGAATGCCTGCCCGCGCCTCCTTAGGATCAACAAGCATCCCAACAATTTTTGCATCAATGGCATCATGATTCTCTATTCGAGATGCCCTTGGAGCCATCAGGACGACAATGTCCTTATCGTATCCTTTGGTAAACACCTCAATTATGTTCTTGTCCACAATAATTTATTCAGTGTTAATGTCCCAGTTTTATCACTGCAAAGCACATTCATTCCAGCCATTTCTTCAATAGTTGTCATCCGTTTTGTGATAGCACCCTGTTGAGTTAGACGGTGGGATCCAATGGCCATTGTCACAGAAAGGACAGTTGGAATTTCTATTGGAATCCCACCAATGAGGAGAATTAGAAGGTTATCAATTCCAGGGCGATATTTACGGTCTTGAATTGGATACATAATAATGTTCTCAACTATCATGCCATTGCAGAAATTCCCGATTGCAGTCAAAACCTTTTGGAAGTGGCCAACTTGGTTTGTACTGTCCACAAGATGAGTTGAATTACCCAAAAAAGTATGGACTCCAGTAGTCATAACAACACATTCAATTTCTCAATGTTTGCAAGTAGATCTTGAATAAACCCCATCGCCAGGACCCTTTGTTACCGACAAATACTCACGAGTAAGGGAAGACTGATCAATATTTAAAGGGTCTCCTTCAAGAAGATGTGCATCCGCAGGAACAACATGTCTGCAGGATATCGACACAATCCATTAACAAAACTCCTCGTCTGGCCTCGAGCTAGCATTCCTGAAGTTAACACATGTGAGATTGGCATGCAAACGCATGAACTTTCCTCCTCGTGGCCCCTTTTGCATGTGGCCTTATGCTTGTATTTATGTAAAAAACAGTTCGTGGGACTTATCCCACATGTCTCGGGAATGTAAATTTTGTGGCCTTTATATGCGTTGAATCTCTCCTGAGTTATTCTGTAAAATACATGGAGTGGTTTCGGGCTTGGCGCTTTACTAGATACGTTGCGTGGTCTGTTTGATTTGTTAACTTTGATATATGTGTAATTTGTGGGTGTAGACCGATAGTTAGGGTGTTTAGTAAATATAAAATTCACTAATGCAGACACCACCCTTTTAAAATTTTACATTTTTAATAAAATATATATATAATATAATTTCAAAACCTTCTATTTTGATATATAAAAATATATATATGTTATAAAATAATGTCAACCATATAGAAAAGGACAGCAAAGGCGAAATTATATAGATATTGTATAAATCTTATAATTTTGGCAATGCAGGTCAGAAACAAGGCTCATAGGGTTAACAATAAAAAAAACCACAGTAAGAACAGGGGAGACTCGATGAAGAAAAAGGCTATGAAATAAGGAAAGTGAGCAAATAGATTTGATAATTTTAGCACAAAGATGCTAAAGGTGTTTAAAATTTTGATGATTTTAGCGTTAACATCTGGTTCCAACTGGGATGGAGACCTCCCCGTGAGGCTCTAAGAACCTAGAAGACTGTGTGCCTTTACCATTGGGCTATGGAGTCATCTGGCCCTTGCAATCGATCCCTTGAAAACCTGTAGCCTGTTCTACTTATTTAACAAACCAACAATTGAAAAGAGTCTATCTGCTCGTATGGGGAGCTTATTCTTCTACCTACTCCTACAGTAACCAACTGTATTGCTTCGTTGATCAAGTGAAATCATGCTTCCAATGAAGCCATACAAGTAAACTCATGTATGAAAGGCTTCTTTTTATGCCACTAATTAGAAGATAATAATAAAAGCATAATAGTGACCATAAAAACTCTTTCAGGAGATCATACTCACTAACAAATGTAAGTGATATGATAAAATTTGAAAACTTAAGAGAGTCTGAGAGATAAGACTCAAGTAAGACTTCCATGGGATCTTCAAAACTGTGATCAACGTCATACAGTTTCAAAATCATTGACTTCTCATGTATGTATTCCTCTTTTCTATATCCATGTGACTCAGATTCATAACTATGATGTGCTTGCCCATCACAGTTGACAATTTCTGAGAGAAAATAAGAGATATGTTCTTGATCTTCTACATCATTGTCTCCATAATGATCGAATGAAGGACGAGTCTTTAAAAATATATCATGAGAGAAATGTAGATTACTCTCCCCAACAATGATCTCTTTAAAATATGTATCAAAACTAAGGAGATTTTCATTGGAATTTTGAACAACAAACTCATAACTATCATCAACCATAGCGTAATTACATTGTCGATCTTCTTCTCGCTGAAAAGTAGAACTAGATGATATTCCATTAGTCAATAAGCCTTCATAAACTTTAAAATCTTCCTCATCATCACTATATTTTTCAAATATGGGAACATCAGGATAAAATCCTAATGGCAGAGATGAAGATTTATGCATATAATCATCAACAATATGATTTTGAAACATATTTGAAATAACATCACCTTCTTCCTCGTCATTATCATCCTTCTCATCTAGATTTGAATCAACAGGTTCATCTAAAACATGCTCAACAATGCAATTATCAATATTACCATCCTTTATATATGGTGGATCTTTTTCTTGGGAAGTAGCAATAGAAAGAACTTCATGTTTATCTGTATCTTCATTAATATATTCACTTTCATCCTCACTACTAGAAGAAACATCATGTTGAATATCTAAATGAAACTCATCACAACAATGCTCAAAAAGAAGTTCCTGAGAAAAATACCTTTCACGTCGATGATGGAATGCTAAATGAAATTATTTTAAAGAAGATATGTTAGAAGGAGGCAAGGATTTGTACCATTCGCGAGCATCCCCTTCCAATGAATACATAAACATCTTCATGAGCACATCTTCATAATGTATATGTAACTAATCCATGCATTGATGAAATCTCATGAGGTGATTTGAAGGGTTATCCTCTTTCCTTTCTTTGAATCTTGGAAGGCAGTCTCCTTAAATATCCATAAATGTGGGAAACCGGGGACTGTAAAAAAGTTAAGAGGTGCAAACCTCCTAGCCAAAAGAGCAGCAAATGCCTTTGACATTTGAAGACAATGGAGTCACCACTGAATTCGTTCTTCATGGAGTCACCAGATAGAATATTACAACCAATATGATGCCCAACCCTTGTCTATCATCAAAAGCTAGAACTATGCCATCTCCCAGGGAAGCTTTCTTCACACTCCTTTCCCTGGAAATGACGCCAATTTGTTATCACTCCAGGAGTCTCTCTAGGTTTTAGAGCGAGAGACCTTGGTAACTTAATCAAATTCTCAATAATATATGGGAAATTGGATCAAAGATCAATAATTCACACACTCACTCCTTCACTCAAGACAATTTGAACATATCTAGACAAAACAAGGCTCTCAAAAGGTATTGATCTGATAGTTTTTAAACTCAGATGGATGGAGAATGCTAACTATATCAACATCATCACATATATTAAAAACATATATGAAAGGTAAAATATAACCAACAAAAGACTTGTGATTCTTAGTTTACTAATGCAGAGATAAGATGACAGTTATCAGTCATTAAGTAAACAAGGAAATGAAGATAACATTCAACTCATAGGTACAAAATAAGGAAGAAGGATGAAAGTCTAAACAATAACAGTGAAAAAAGATTATCATTCAAGTATATATATCAAAGTCTTTACAAATAAAAGAGTCTATAAGAGTCTTCAATCTCGAACCCTTTACATTGTTAATTCAAAGGGCTTAAATAGCCTTTACAACTTAGCTTCAAGATCCTCTTAGTATGGATCAAATAACTACATATCAAATCAAATCTAATTAATGATAGGATAAGTTCCTATTTTAAGGGATAAGTATCCCATTCTAATTCTAAGTCTTTAGCTCCACCTAAGCTTCCTCGAGGCTATAAGAGTCTTCCTTGAGCTATATCTACCACCTGGGTTGTGAATCATCACTGCAAAAGCTGAAGAAAAGGTCAAACTTGACCAAATCTGCCACCTACAGGAATTTGCAGCATACTTTGTATAAAATTGTTGTTTAGTCTTGCAAACTCTTTATTCAAGAGTTGAGTCAAATCTTCAAAGTCGACCCCCTATCATGTTGTTTATTTATAATTTTCATATCCCAATCTACTTCTAGAAACGTGGATCTGGATTCTATTTGGCTGCCTGGAAGTCCTGTATTTTCTTTGATTGAATGATGATCATATGCTTTTAAATCTGGGATATTTTTCTTCAAATTTGGAGTGCATATTCATTTGTGCAACTAAAATCTTGTTCTAGAGGCTGCCACCTAGAATCAGAAACTGATTTCCATCTCTTTGACTGAATGCCACATGAGTTACTTCAGCACGAGTTATCCTGATATTATCAGTCATATTGTCAACCACACAGGTGATAATAGAAGGCTTTCCAACTTAACAATTCTCTCTTTGTAATGATGTCATTGTAGATAGATCCTTCCTTGATAATCACAATCAATAAACCCTAATTGCTATGAAATAGAGTATGCAGTAAATGCGCATCTCTGTGTATTAACACTTGCTAGGGTTTTGATATTTTCGTTTCCAGTTTCATCAATATTCCTATCATTAGTGGCATCTAGTTATCCTCCTTTTGCCTTATGGAACTTCCTGATATGTAACTGCAAGAGATCGAAGTCCTCGTTCAACAAACTTGTCGATAACTATATGAACTCGGTGCTCAATTTCTGACTTATTATGTGAAAGGTTGAGAATATGCTCCAAAGCACCTTTACTAACTCGATGCATTTTCCCTTCAGTGTCAATATAAGTGAGAGTTGTCCTCTTGTCAATTGGATTAAAAGGAAGAAAATGCACCTCTTGAATGCTTGCCCGTGCCTCCTTAGGATCAACAAGCATCCCAACAATTGTTGCATCAATGGCATCCTGATTCTCTATTCAGGATGCCCTTGCATCCATCAGGACGATAGTGTCCTTATCGTATCCTTTGGTAAACACCTCAATTATGTTCTTGTCCATAGTAAGTTTATTCAGTGTTAATGTCCCAGTTTTATCACTGCAAAGCACATTCATTCCAACCATTTCTACAATAGCTGTCATCCATTTTGTGATAGCACCCTATTGAGATAGATGGTGGGATCCAATGGCCATTGTCACAGAAAGGACAATGGGCATTGCTATTGGAATCCCACCAATGAGGAGAACCAGAAGGTTATCAATTCTAAGGTGATATTTACGGTCTTGAATTGGATACATAACAATGATCTCAACTATCATGCCAATTGAAATTGAGCCAATGCAGAAATTCCCAATTGCAATCAAAACCTTTTGGAAGTGACCAACTTGGTTTGTACTGTCCACAAGATGCGTTGCTTTACCCAAAAAAGAGAGTCTCCAAGAGTGATAACATTATCCACGTGACTTCATTTGTATGTTTCATTATTTGTTTGCAAGTTGGTTCTCCTCTTCTTCTTTTTCCTTTATTTCCTTCATTCTCTCATTCTTCCCATACTCCTGGTCTTCAGGATTATTATTTCTACCTATAATTATGCAAAAAATAAATTAAACAGAACAATTAGTATGCTTATTAAAAATAATTTTGAAACACTCAATTTCATCAATCTTCTCTTTACAAAAATCATGTAATTAAATAAACAAAATTGTAATGGTTCAATAATTTATCCCTTAAACATTTTTTGATGTGTTCTGATTTCCAAAAAATAAGATCTAATTCATAAATATTTCACGAAATGTGTACTATTGAGTTTAATAGGTGGTTGATTGTTTGAGTTGCATAATTGCAAAGGGTTTATACCACATTGGTTGGGTGAAAAGAGAATGAAATATTTTTATTAATTTATTGATGTAACGAATTTTGTGTGTGACACAATATACTATAAGGCAAATAACAAACCTAATATTCTTTTGACCTCAACCATATAGCAAATCTGCATACGGAAATCAGATGACTTGACCTCTAATTCAAAATAAAAACCTGAGCACATGAGTAGATGTCACATAGGATAACTTAGGTGCCATGTAGGTCTGATCCTGACAACATGATTGAATTAATATGACTGGAAACTGACATAAACAATCATCCAACCACATCACAGAGGGCCATATATACAGATGATTTAAATAAAGTACCATACCACATGTCTCCAAATATTCAAATACAAATCAATTATGAAAATAATATCTCTAATATAGAGCATTCGAGGTGTAGCAATAACATCCATGAGTAATCGTTCTAGATCCAGATATAACTGATGATGCATGATAGCAGGTATCTGGGGCATCTGGGGTATTCAAATGAGTTACAACAAACTGCCTCCTGGATCCAGATACATGTTACTTGAGATTAAGTTATTCGACATCCGACATTCATAGAGAACAAAAAATATATTGATTGAGTTGGTTTCAGATACTGATACAAAATCATGACAAGGAAAGACACGCCACCAATCCACATCAACAACCATATCATCTAGACCCACCAAATACATTCCATGTGGAATGACATGACATAAGACACAACAACAATGACACATTACATTACACGTCAATAATGGCGTACATCTTATCTTGAAAAGTTAAGATTCTCAACTTTCATGTGTTAATAGGAGATTATAAAAAATAAACAAGGGAAAAAAACTTGTTAGCACCAATATTGTTTTTAGTGCCTGGCATCATCCAACATCTCCAAGGGTCGGTTTCAAAAGGAAGCTTTATCATTTATTATTTTCATTTCCATTTACAACTGCACGCTGCAAAATTCACTGCATGCTGCAAAATTCACTGCGCACTGCAAAATTCACTATGCGCTGCAAAACTCACTACATGTTGCAAAATTCACTGTGCGCTACAAAAATCATTGCGCGTTGCAAAATTCATTGTGCCCTGCAAAATCACCTAGAACACAGAAAAATTGTATTTTCATCATAACTTTTAAATGTCAATCTGGGTTCTTTTGAAATTTTTTGTGGAGATGAATCATAATATCATTGACTTGCTGACCAAAAATTAGCCTGACCCAATTTGTCGTTTTGGAGAGAAGTTGAAATAATCACCTACGAGAAAGTTTGCAGCAAATCCTGAAATTGCAATGCAAACTCTAATAGTCTGATAAATCTAAGCTGTAGGAAAGCATGTCATCTCATATACAAGGAATGTCAGAGGTCAAATATCATCAGGATATGGTTTCAAAAGTAGATTTACCTATTATTATCTTGTAATTAATTAGTCAACTTTGACTCCTCTTTTTCAGTGGTTAGTTAAGATTTTAATGCCCAAAGATTTGTAACTGTTTCTTAACTTAAGAAGGTTGTTAGGATTCAAATTTGATAGCATAGGAAGATATTTTTGTATATATTTCATGAAGCTATGAGAGCTAAGGGGTGACTGGCTAGAGAGAGGCCTTCCTTTGTAACTGAAAGTTTTGTTTTTCTCATAAATTTTAATATAAGCATAGAGTGTTTTCTGATAGCAAAGATTCATCACGGTGTCCCCTTTCAGTGTGTTTTTCCCCAATCACATTCATTTCATTTTCTGTTCTTTCTTCTAATTATAGCTAAGAGTAAATGATCGGAATTCATCCTTTATAGATGTTCCCTTCATATAGTTAATGACGGTGTCATGTTTTAATGATTTCAGATCTGGAATTCACCCTTTGATAGGTGCTTTGTTCATTGTAGTCAGCCTTCATGTTATTTCTTCTAAAGTTGCAATTGAGAATTCATTGTTATTATATGCTCTCATTAGTAATGGGTTTTTCTTATTTTCATCTTGCCATCATCTGAATATTGTTTATTGCTGAAAAGATATGATTACTTTTCCTCCATTCCCTCAAGAATACATAGTTGTGTTAATCTTCATAGTATTTCAGAATTCGACTCCATTGCCCAATGGTTTCTTTCTCTTGCTTGTCTTACCAACCCTTTTGAAAACAAAGCAAAATCTATCTTATATCAAAATCTGACCTCTATGTGCTTATGGATGAATCCTGTGAGTTATTACCAGTCATTAAACATATGAGAGAGCCCTATCCAGTTGTATCGGTCATAATACAATCTAAAGTTGGTTGAAACAGTTACCTTGGGGTTTCTTTGATACAACCCAAAGAAATTTCCGAGTGTTAACATTTTAGTGTCATTGTCGAGGACCGAAAGTTGCATTTTCCCTGGGAGAAACGACAAGGTTTAGATCTTATTTCTGATGGTGGACAGAGGTCAGACACAAGAAGGTCGTACATTTCCACCTGGCAACTCCAATCAAGTTTCAAATGCAATTCAGAGACTCCATTGGAGAACGAGATCCATTGACATAGGTATGCAAGGACATCATGGGAAAAAACAAGTATCTAAAGTTGAGTTTTCCCCAAGACATAACATTTTTTGTTATTAATTACCTTTTGTCCTTTCCTGAACATGCTAAACAAATTTTTCTTTATCTGTTGCATTCAATTGATGATCATGAGAATCCTGCACTTGCATATCCTTTTCTTGAAGTTGTACATATATCCCCTCATTGTATGACTGTTTTTTTATCAAAATATTCCATCTGAGTCTTGTGATGACCATAGCCAAGTTGATGAGCCTCATGAAATCAAGGTTGATATCTCACCTCCTATACTTGATCCAACACCCTCCAAGATTCAACAGAGATACAAACCTTTAAAATTACCTCACATCCTTCATAATTTTCCTCCAAAGCACTATAAGTACCTACCTATGTTCAATGGAGAAATTGATGCTCTCACATCTAAGAAACATGTTCATGATTTTGAGCATTTCATTGATCCTTTTGAGGTTGAGAATGATGATGTGGTACGAAAACATTTTATCAATCTTTGCAAGGAGATGCCAAGTAGTGGTTTAGACACTTTTAGTCTGAATCCATCAGTTCATGGGAATAATTGAATGATGCTTTTATGAAATTATGGGGTGAGAGGAAATCAGGGAATCAATATATTTCTGAGTTTCATGCCATGGAAAGACATAAGGATGAAACTATCTCCATGTTTAATAAAAGATTTTCTAGCTTGTATTACAAGATGCCTAAAGAAGTCCAACCTCATGAAGTTGTTGCCATGCTCCATTATGTAACAACCCTTCAATCAGATTTATCTTTTCTTCAGATAGAGAGGAAGTCTACGTCTTTGCAACATATGCTCAATAATGCTTATGAAGTTGTTAACAATATTCAAGCATGTAAGAAGCTGGAAAATCAGTTTTTGGATGAGGAGTTGAAAGATGAGGAACCATAGACTGTGCATAATATGCATGAGGCTGATCATGTCATAAGTTTTCTTGAAGGATGCCACGAGGATGTGTTTGCAAAGAATGATGAGCAACTTGAAGAGCAAGTTGTTGTCCTGAATTGTTTTGATACTGATTTGAATTTGGATCCATGTTATCATGAGCAAGAGACTGATTGTTTTATGTATGCATTTGAAGAAAACCATGAATGTGAATTTGTAGATCAACCTGCAGAAGAACAAGTCGTTGCCTCAATTTTCTTGTTTGATGACATTACATAGATTTTTGGCGAACCTAGGTATGATGAGTACAATGATGACTATGAGGTTGGCTTTTCAGAACAAGCAGTTGCACTTTCCAAATACTAAAACGATTGTTTTCAGCAATCCAAAGAAATCGACAAATGTGCATATGACAACAGTGAAGAAAATGAAGAAAGTTTTGAATTAGGTGAAATAACTTTTCCATTGTGTTTTGCTTCTTTCAAATTGCTGAAGCAAAATGTTTTTAATGTTTCAAATCATAAATCCTCCAGACATGATGTTGAATATGAATAAAGCAGTGGAATTGCCAATAAAAATTATCTTCCATTATGTTTTTCTTCCTTTGAATTGTTGAAAGTAAATCATGAGATAACAGAGGAAGCAGGGAAGTCTGACTACATTCACAGTGACACTATTTTACATGAGCAAATTGTTATCAATGAAGATGACCAACTGTTGGGTATGTGTTATATTCTTTGCTTGTGTGTGTGTGTGGGTGCGTCAGATACGACAACTGCGTCTGATGATCCCTTCACCTATTTTTTGGGCGGTTTTTGCTATTTTTAGCGGATTTTTCTATTTTTAGCTGATTTGTAAATTAATCCCGGATTAAGGGATTAGGGTTTTGGTATCTACGGAATACCTAAAAACATTGTATATATTGTATGGCGAATGGTGAAAT
>ML799932.1:82815-99455 GCA_009831015.1 Picea engelmannii | reverse complement strand
CTTTACTTCGCAGGTTTAAAACTTACATGACCAACAACATTTTCATACATTTAATGACCATGTTGTTGATTACATGGAATGGTATTTCAGTTCAGATTTGCAGCGTGTGATCAACTACTAGCTTGGAAATAAAGATGATGGTCAATCAACATCAATGTTAGATATGGATTGCTTGCCACCAGGGGTTTCATTTCAGCCAACACTGTCCTCTAATTCAAAATTTTGTTATTTCCAGCAGTCTCAACATATTTTTCATCCTTTTTGTGGCAATCAACAGGGTGAATTACATGAAAACAAGGATGCAATGGAAGGGGTGAAACATGATTGCTATTTTATGCATGTTTTTGAGGACCCATTTGCAGTTTTGTTGGAGGCGGTAAACAATCCCAATGTTTGTAATTTTTTGAGATTTGAATTTGTAGATAAATTTTTGAATGAATTATCAGTGAACAGGATTTGGAGCAAGCATGTGCAAAGAAAGCAAACAATGGATAAAGTGCTTGCATGGTTGCATTGGCATTTTGATTTCACTTGATTGACAATTTTTTCAGCAGTTAGGGTAGGTAGGTATGAATAAGCTCAGCATGGCGAGCATTTCTTTCATCATTTTTTAGTTTGTATTTTTAGTTTGGGTTTAGTTCAGTTGCAGAATAAGTTGGTGGCAAAACATATTACAAGTTGTAGATCACAGTATATGGCTTGGGAACAACCTAATGGATAAGGCACCTGGTCTACTGTTCTTTGCTACCTCGCGGGGAGGATAACATCCCCATTCGATCCACATGTTAGCACCGATATTGTCTTTAGCACCTGGCATCATCCAACATCTCCAAGGGTTGGTTTCAAAAGGAAGCTTTATCATTTATTATTTTCATTTCCATTTGCAACTACACGCTGCAAAATTCACTACGCGCTGCAAAATTCATTGCATGCCGCAAAACTCACTACGCACTGCAAAATTCACTACGCGCTGCAAAATTCACTACGCGCTGCAAAATTCATTGCGCACTGCAAAACTCACTACATGCTGCAAAATTCACTGCGCACTGCAAAATCACCTGGCACACAGAAAAATCGTATTTTCATCATAACTTTTAAATGTCGATCTGGGTTATTCTGAAATTTTTTGTGGATATGAATCATAATATCATTGACTTGTTGAACAAAAATTAGCCTAACCTACAAGAAAGTTGAAATAATCGTTTTGGAGAGAAGTTGAAATAATCACCTACAAGAAAGTTTGCATCGAATCCTGAAATTGCAACGCAAACTCTAATAGTCTGATAAAAATCCAAGTTGTAGGAAAGCATGCCATCTCATCTATAATGAATGCCAAAGGTCAAATATCATCAGGATATGGTTTCAAAAGTAGTTTTATCTATTATTATCTTGTAATTAATGAGTCAACTTTGACTCCTCTTTTTCAATAGTTAGTTTGGATTTTAATGCCAAAAGATTTGTAACTGTTTCTTAACTTAGGAAGGTTGTTAGGATTCAAATTTGGTAGCATAGGAAGATATTTTTGTATATATTTCATGAAGCTATGAGATCTAAGGGGTGACTGGCTGGAGAGAGGTCTTCCTTTGTAACTGAAAGCTCTGTTTTTCTCATAAATTTTAATACAAGCAGAGTGTTTTTTGATAGCAAAGATTCATCACGGTGTCCCCTTTCAATGTGTTTTTCCCCAGTTCACATTCATTTCACTTTCTGTTCTTTCTTCTAAGCATAGCTAAGAGTAAATGATCAAAATTTATCCTTGATAGATGTTCCCTTCATATAGTTAATGTTGGTGTCATGTTTTAATGATTTCAGGGCCTAAATTTACCATTTGATAGGTGCTCTGTTCATTGTAGTCAGCGTTCATGTTATTTCTTCTAAAGTTGCAATTGAGAATTCATCATTATTATATGCTCTCATTAGTAATGGGTTTTTCTTATCTTCGTCTTGCCATCATTTGAATATTGTTTATTGCTGAAAAGATATGCTTACTTTGCCTCTGTTCCCTCAGGAATACATCGTTGTGTTAATCTTCATAGTATTTTCAGAATTCGACTCCATTGCCCAATGGTTTCCTTCTCTTGCTAGTCTTACCAACCCTTTTAAAAACGAAACAAAATCTATCTTATATCATAATCTGACCTATGTGTGCTTATGGATGAATCCTGTGAGTTATTACCAATCATTAGACATCTGAGAGAGCTCTCTCTAGTTGTATAGGTCAGAATACAATCTAAAGTTGGTTGAAACAATTACCTTCGGGTTTCTTTGATACATCCCAAAGAAATTTCCGAGTGTTAACAAAACCCAAAAATAACATCCGGCATCCAAAACAATTAATCCAACAAGTTATCAATTAGGTATGGATTCAATATAAAGGATTTTCCCTCATGGATTTAAGCATTTTGCAAAAATGAACTAGAAATCAAATTAGATTATATTAATAAGGCAAAAACCATTGAAACAAATCCAGAAAAACTTATAAAAACTTTGAAAACTTGTCATAATTTTTTTTAAAAGAATCAAAAGGAGATCTTTACAAACAAGTTAAAATCATAATTAAATAAGTAAAATAATTAAAATATAGAGAACACATAAAAATTTGAAAGATCCTCATTATTTAATGAAGGAATCACAAAATAATAGGGGGTTGTTGTGCATGCTACAACATGGCCACAACATACAGGCTCATTGGCCTAATATCACACATGCATCTTGGCCTAAACACTCATACATACAAGGCACTCTAGCCCAAAACCATCATTGCTCACCGGCCTATATGAACATGTATACATTTATATACACAATTACCACTTGGAGGTATTACAACATGATCCTCATAGTTACTTGATTCAGAGTGATGAATTCCAACTCTTCTCACTGACACATTTTCATAAACTTCTTTGGCTCAAAGACAAATTTCAATCTTCGAACAAGCTTCTTCTTCAGAGCCCCTCGTGCTTTTCTATTGCCCTACTTAACTTCCTCTCAAGATATCTCCTTCATTCAATGCCCTTCTTCTCCACAACCTTCACAATGGTTTATTTCATCTTCTAAGTGAAAATGAGTTTTGGAATATTCACTCAACTTTGTAAAATTAAATTTTGTTATTACAAAGTAAAATATTTTTTGGGGGATTATAGCTCCCCATAAAACAATAAAAAATGCACTTATCCAAAAAAGTTATCACTAAAGTTTAACTATAGGGTCAAACTAGCCTCAAATTTGAAAATTTATCATGTTAAGTATCAACAATGATGCCAAGCTAGGGTAAAGGGCATGTTGCTATTCTTGATGTTTATGTAAATCTATTTATATTTGAAACATAAATCGATGTTTTCTCACATTTTACATGACTTGGGAAAAAACTGTTATAATCATGTTGTAAATAATATTTGGGACCACTAATTAAACTAAAGAGCTAATATTTGATACATAAAACAAAATACAAAGTCAAAAATTGTAAACTATAAGCATAGTTAATATTATGAATTTTAATATTAGAAAATTGCAAAACGTGACACAATTATAAGGGGGAAATGACAACCAACTTGTTACTTACATTGTATAATCTATAGGTTGAACAATTCCTTGATATTTGTTTATGTTTGTATATGATGTGTGAAGTTATGATTGGTTAAAAATAATTATTACAATATTTTATGTTATAACTATGAACTATGAGTGGGGTTGGTAAAAGTGGGGTGCTATTACAAAGTTTTATGTGAAATTTTCAACTACTCTTGTAACATCATGTGGGTATTTGCTTAATCCATAAACACGCATAAACAAGCAAGAAGTAAATTTATTTTTTATATTTTAATAGGATAACATAAAAATTAAAAATTAAAATAAAATTATAAAAAAGACGGTTAATAATTTCATTTAATTTATAATTTTTAAAATATTTAAAATATTATGAAAATGAAACATAAATATGAACAAAATGTAATATTATATATCTATATCTATATTGGAGATAATCTTGAAGTGCAATTTTAAATTATTTTTGATTGGTTAAGAGATAGTTTTCCTTCCAAGGAAAGAAGTTAATGGTCCAAGATCTTGAGACATTTAGTAGGAATGGAAGTTGACCCTCTTACAGAACACTAATAAGTTATTTTTTGTGGTCAGATTTTGTTTATACACAATAATACAATTACATGTTGATATCTTTAAATATCAATAGACACTAAGTTTCCTAAATAATGTAAACCCCCCACTGAAAAAAAAAATACCTATTTAAGAAAAAAACCATATACTAAAATATATTTAAAAAAAAATACATATTTTTAAGTATAAAATGACAAAACCAAAAATTATTTTGTTCTTGAAAAGGTGAATAGAGTTTAAATGCACATTGTTAAACATGTTACATAAAATGAACGAAACATTTATGGAGAGGCTTAAAATGCATGTTTGTATATTGAAAAACATGTTACATTAACTAAAAACAGGTGTGAAGAAATTTAAAACACACTTAATCTGAAAAGGAAAAACACACTTATTGAGAAAGATCCAATTTCTTAAGGTGTATTTTTTTTTATCATTTCATTCTATGTTAAATTTTACACTGTAAATTTAATTTTTTTTTTTAAATTAAGACAATTTTATTTTTATTATTGTTATTTTATTTTAATTGAACCCATTTTTTTTATGTAACATTACGCTTCAACATCAACATGCCTCAAAATCTTCCCCATACTAATTTAATAGCAATTATTTACCATGTAATCTTATGTATCTTATGTTCAGGATTATGAATAAATAAATTATTTAAAACAATGATTTTGGATAATTCTTTACAAGAATTTGCAGGTCTGTAATTGACTGCTTAGAAAAATCCCAAAAGCGTTGGACTGACTCTGAAGAGTGAATCAAGTATGCCTTTAATGAGACCTTTTAAAGGGAATGCAAGAAACACTAACACAAGGGTTTTTGGAGATTGTGTGAATAATCAGAATTAGAGGTTATAATTTATAGATATTATTGATTTAAAAAACAAAGTTCAGGGAACGTAGTCATTCATTATATATGTGGAAAGAAGAGAATTGATTTTTAAATATGTACTCTATTTTATAAATTTCATGATTCCCCATGCAAATTTTAAATATATAATAAAATTGAATTTTCATATTCTATTACTTAGATTTTGAAATTTTGAAAATATAACGAAAATTGAATTTTCATATTCTATTACTTAGATTTTGAAATTTTGAAAATATAATGAAAAAGAATAAGCTGAACTATATATATATATATATATATATATATATATATATATATATATATATATATATATATATATTTTGGAACCGTAGTTTTTAATGTAATGCATATGTATTCATAATATAGTTTGCATATGTATTCATAATATAGTTTCTCCAGTCTATATATGTAATTTCAAACACAGTAGAAAGTCAAACATGAAATAGTCTGGAGATTTTGGAAGGAGAAAGTAGTAATTCTGCAGAGCAAGAAGAAACACCACCCCGGGCACCCGGGCAACATGTTGAATCTCGTTTTGCAGCAGCCATGACTCCTAATTCAAAGAGTGTCGGACATGCAATGTACTCTAATTATTACTGAGGGGAAGACTGTAGACATACATCATTAAATTTCAAGTAATTTTTCAACTGAGATGCCCGGTGCAAGCTACACAAGGACAGAGTTGGATCATGTAAGAGGGTCAACTAAAAAACATCCACAAGACTTCAATTCAGCCTCCAAATGGATAAATTCTGCAGAAATATCAAGAACGGAAAGCTTCCAATTTTGTACACTCAGCTTATGGAGCTTCTCTCTTTGCTGAGCAGCACAGACATTTAGCAATATCAACAAAAAACAAAAGCCACAAGTATTAGAACAGCAATTTCCAGAAGATCACGCATACATACATTAGGTTATATCAGCCTTTCCTTAATCTAATTGTTTCGACGGTGTAAATATGAATGACATTTATGGTCAATATATGCAAAGGATTGATCTCATAATTTTTATCCAATGATCCTTTGCATGTGGATTCTGATACAAGGCTTAAAGCCTGTATGCAGAAGTTTTGTAAATTTGCAACAGTTATGAGAAGCTAATATAAGAATTCTCTTCTTTACTTACCTTATAAAAAAAAGTGAATCATCACCCTATATGCATTAAACCATCTACATTTTATCATCCAAAGAAAATAATCTCAAAAATGAAACAATGGCCAACTGTTAAAGTGGGGTTGCTGTTGTGACAACCTATAGAAAATGTAAATTACTTTGTACCGTATAAATGGCAAAAAGCCTTCACAATACTTAACTAAGAATAATCATGAGAACAATCTTATAAACCTGAATTCTTAGGGTAGATGTTGTATAACAAGACATATCATATAGATGCCACAAGCACGCTAACAATATTATAGCATGTCAAGCTCTTAGAGCCAAGAGTACCACAAGATTGCTCATAAACACTTTCCTGCTAAAGTATATAACAATGCAATTCCTTCAAAAGGCAGGAATAGTACATACACTTTCAACTATATATTTTACAAGTTAGGCCACCTTAGGTTGTTGCTCCTGTCTTTGACTGAACAGTCTCAATTGTCCCAGATTTGACATTCTTGTCAAAGTTCTGCTGGTGCTCAAAAGGAACTGATCCTGCCATCATAACTTTGATTAAGCGTTTCTCTTTGCGCTCATCCATCACAATTTGTTGGTGACGACATTCAACACTACAGAATGCTCTATCATCCCTGTCACATGCATCAATGGTAATACTAAAAATGGTATAATTATAGAGAGGTCCTTGTAACACATCAACTAATTCAATATAGTTATCGATGCAGGGTAAACAAGAAAAATATCAGATCAACCAAAGAAAACACAAAATAGTTAATGTTTACATAAAAATACTCATTAGAGTCCTAGAATAATTCCATCTGGTCCTAGAATATATTCATATAAGTCCAAGGTATTAAACATGGGGCCAATATCAAATTCTTCAAGAATATCTCTGAAATAATCGTATCATCTATCTACAAATTTTTGCTTGGCCTGAATTTGTTCTGCTTTAGTTTATTATATGTTCCTTGAAGCAATCTTTCAATAAATATGTCATTACATGATCCCTCTCCCAAAACACATTGATTCTTTGAAGCATGTCAACCTGGTCATGTATTTTATGTTGCATTCCAGTATATTTATTTCATAACTATTCTTGGATTTCCATATAATATGGTTGGAAACTTCTATGGTATTGTGGCTAACATGCTTGTCTACATGCAAATTAATCACATCTAGATATCATTTGGCACTTATTCATAATGTTGGCTGACTTTAGTCCCTTGCACACTGGAATTATAGGCAAATTCTGTTTGCGGCAGGGTTGAAACTTGAATCCTATCACTTTGGGCTATCTCCAGTACCAAGGTTTTCGTTCACCACCCCTGTCTGGCTATTTGATTGTGGGTGGGGTGCTGAACTGTAATACAAGTTGCTTCCTAACTTTCTCCACATCTTCCAAAAATGAAAGTAAACTATGAAACATAGGATCTTTATTACTGGTAACCAGTGTTACTGGAAGCTTCCCCCCCCCCGCTTTGAAGCCCCGAAGCTCGATCAAGGCGGGTGCGTCCAGGAAGCTTGGGCTGAAGCGTGCTTCAAAATTTAGGAGGTGCGCTTCGGGGCTCTTGAGCATGCTTCCTGCCATTTCCGAAGCGTCCCCCTTCGAAGCGCGCTTCAGAAATTTGGAAGCGCGCTTCGGAGGGTGCTTCACGCACGCTTCCGAGGAAAGCCCACACGCTTCCAAGGGGGAATGAAGTGTTTTGGTGTGCAGCTGAGGGTTATTTTGCCTTACTAGTGTTATTTAAAGAGGTCCCCAGCCCCTCCATTTCATCCACCCTAGTAATTAATGGTAATGATGTAAGTAAAAGTGACATTCTCCTTTATCTTTCATTTTCATTTTCATTACCATTAATTGTTTCAGGATGTTTGAGAGTGGTTCCAACCTCATTGGACTTCATTTGGAGAAAGTAGAATTTTAGGTCCCATTCAAAATTCAGCAGGCTTAACAGTTTTCAGGATTTCAAGATTGGCAAGATTGCAATGTTTCCACTGGATTCTATCATGAATGAGGGTATGGAACTGACATTTAATCAAGAGAACCAAGCCCTTTATGTACCTCGATGTTGGTGGCATTGATTGTTGAACTCTTTTGTCACGACCCCAGTAAAAAAGTACCCTTCACTCAAGTATAAACTCTTCTGTTGAACTCTTCTCTTTGTCCTCGTGTCAGGTGACTTAGTGGTGTATGTGCACACCAACCTCCGTCTTATATACAGGCAGAGAGAAGAGTGGTTGAAGGAAAAGACAAAGATGTGGGATGTGTTTCTTGATGATATGAGTTTGAACAACAATGTTGAGTTGGCATTAGCCAACTTGGATCTTAATGAACTAGTGCTAGAGTCGGTCACTTTTGATGATGGTGATCCTCTTGAGGGGTCATCCTCCACATCAACAAATGCACGTATTGCATTGGATATAGGGGAGGAGGAGGAGGAGGATGGAGGAGAGAGCAGTGGTAGTGATGCCAATCTTGATGATAATGACATGGAGGACTCTAGAATCTAGAATCTAGATGGTTGATGCTCGAATGATTAATCATTGATGAACTATGTAGTATGGATGCCATTTCTATCTATATTGATGTACAAATATGCATGTTTTCATATATTCTGCAGCTAATTTGTCTTTCTACATATTTTTTTGAATATAAATGTAATATATATAAAAAATTATATATATATATATATAACAGACGCTTCGCTTCCGAGGATTTTTGGAAAATGACGCTTCCGGCGCTCCCGCTTCTAGCAACACTGCTGGTAACACGTTTGGTAAGTCAATGACTCCATGAAGACAAACAACTTTAAAGAACTTCGCTAGAAAAATTGACTCGTTAGTCTTTTCACATGGAATAAAATGAATCACTTTACAAAATTGGCCTGCAGGGTCACTACTTAAGCTGCGTCTAAGATAAATCCAAAACAAAATCGATGGCACTATCCATCTATGGGCCCTCAAGTACATCAAATAGTCTTTTCCCTACCTAACTAAGCAAGGCAAGTGTACGAGTTCTCACTTTTCACAATCTTTTCTTAGGTTGATAAGACTAGCTGAACATTAAATAGCTATAGAATACAAAATTGAAAAATTTTCAAATTTAGTGAGCCTTTGGACAAATCTTTGAATGTCTTGATACATCTCTTTCACCACAAGAAGTGGAGAGAGGCCCTTCCAACTACCAGCCAAACACTCCACCATATTTATGGCTACGATAATGATCCTCGAGAAGAATAGCTCACCAGTAACTGCAAAGTGAACATACCCGCAAAAAGGCTTTGAATCCAGAACCAAACCTCTTTAGGGAATTGCGAAGTGAACATACCCGCAAAAAGGCTTTGAATCCAGAACCAAACCTCTTTAAGGAATTGACGCTTCCAAAAACATGGCCAAAACCCTCTGGTTTCTTACAATAATTGCAATTCCGCCTGTTTTATGAACAATTCCCTACAATAACATTGTTGCAAATAAAACATGTTAAGGGTCTTTTATTACCTTCAAATCTTTTAAACATTTTCTGTCCTCTAAATACTTCATGCCTTCTACTAACCCATTCATTTTCTTAAGAAGAACCTTCACTTATGGCTTCTCTTGGACTGGTACATGTCAAGTAGTCTCTGCCTCTAGAATTAGCATTGATGCCTCTTGTTACCACTCTTTTACCCTTGGCCCAATTCCATATTCCGTCTACCTCTGCAGCCACCTATTGGAAGGTCTCATTGACTAAGTTCAGCTTTATCATGGCAGCTCATTCTATATTTGATATTTTAATCCATTTATATACCTAGCTGTAGCCTACTCTTTATCTTCGTGTAAATTCATCCTGATCTGCAGCTTGATAAATTGCTTAGTATATGCCTATCTGGACAACTCTTTTTGTCGCAAGTTTTAGAATCGTTTGAACAGAATTTGTTTATAATCAGCTAAAAGGAATTCATTTCTTAACTTCTTCATCCTTTTGGGCCAGGCATGAATATTTGCTTCCCCTTCTCAAATTCTTTTCTCTATAAGTTCTCCCACCCTAAACTGCTGTATGGGATTTTAGCTTGTTACAGCACACTTGATCCTTCTTGGGTCATTTACTGCACTCTCTTCCATCTTATAATATTGCTCTGTTTCCTAGAAGGATGGATCTAATCAATGAATACCCATCGAGTTGAGCTCTTCATGATGTACATTAATATCTCAAGCTTTAGTGCAATCTCATCTTTTAAAGGCATCAATAAAACAAATCAATGGGTCTAATTCCTCCTCATTAGACCTCGATCTGCTCAACCTTTCATCTTCTGATTGCTCCATTTCATCTTCCGAAGCCCTTCTTCCTCCAATTCCTCCTCACTAAACCTCGCTTTTTGAACTTCCATCTTCTAATTACTCCAGAAATTTTTTGGGTATTATTGAAAATTTGTTTTGACATTTTACTTTTAGCCAACATATACTTCCTTTTATGTGTATATATGATAATAAATGTTCATGGATAATAGTAATCAGCTGGTAGGATAATAATAATATTATTATAATAAATATCGACAGATAAAAATGAATCAGGGTCAAATTCCCTGTTTAAAAGGTGGAGATGTATTCTTTCAGACAGAAGTTTTCTGCAAGTAAATGCACTCAAGGTCTGAACAAGTTTTTCATGTGCCAAATGGTATCAGAGCAGTAAAAGATGAATACATAGCTCAAAGGGAATGCACTGTTGGATAGAGAGATGACGTTGGTGACAATATGGAGGAAGAAAGAAGGCCTTCAAAAGACGAAATTTACATAAGTCTGGAGACTTTGGGGCAAAAGTATCTATTTTCATAAAAGTTCCTAATAAAGAAATGTGTGAATGCTCAGGAATAACAGATGCAATTTCAATTCTTGGGTAATAAAAACACTCAGTTGATTTGAAGTTTAAATTGCAAGAATAGTTCTATAGCAAGTTCAAATTTGAAGGATTCATGTAGCCATATGCAATCAACATTGCGAGATTTTTACATTCAAACGATCCATCTTGCAGGATCTTAATGTAGGAACCTATTCCACACCGAAACCATATCGACTCAACTCAGAGGGTTTCACTCAGATAAAAGTAAACAATCAATGTTATGAAAGAACAGTAGCTTGGCACTCACTGAACTGACAAGGAATTAACGACAAAATATCATCTTCATCTAGAGAAGTGAATGAAAGTGCTGAAAAGGACACACAATCAGAGGAACAGAGCACACCAACTTTTAGCACTTCTATTGTCTGGCAAGAGATATACATAAAACAAAGATATCTGCTTGGAAACAAGCTAAAATGAAATAAACATTCAATAACCTACAATCAGTAAATAAAAACACGAGAAAAAGTTACTGGGACAACCCCTACCATGACAGGCAACCAGTTGGATAGCCTTGGCAGTAAAGGATATCAAAATTGAAACTATTCTTCGGTAATTCTATCTATTGCTGGGCAATAAAGGCATCTAAATGCAGAGAATTTAAACGAGATAGGCCCTCAATACGATGAAATCATTAAAGGATTTGAAAACCCCGTGGCAAGAGAAACACAGGGATCCTGATAACATATTAAACATAGAAAAATGTACTTTGTGAGAACTACATGAGAGAACAGTTTACAATACAAGCTAGAAAGAAATAGCTGCTGAAGCCTTCATAATTGCAAGTCACCCCGGTCCATAGAAAATCAAGTCAGTTCCATTTCCAATCAACAGTGAATCAATTCCACTTCCAGAAAGACATAGGTTCAATTCTTGTTGAGGCGCTCGTTACCCCAATGGGGCAACCTGTCAAAGTAAATGGGAAGTTAATGGTGATTCAGTTCCACTTCCAGAAACACCTACATTCAACTCTTGTTGGGGTGCTCCTTACCCCAAAGAGGCAAATGCCAAAGTCAATGGAAAGCCAGTGCCTCACCGAAGATCCTGATTTGGTCTTTTGGTGTCAACTCATATTGACAAGTACAAAGACCTAGGCTATCTGCTTACAACCCACATCCGATTCCACAGTCCAGTGTAGGATTCCTTCGGAAATTAACAGTTCGAGAATCAGGTCTAAATGAAACAGAATTTAGTCCCGCAAAGAGTGGGCTTATTAAAGATTCTTATTACCTGGCAGTCAATTATTTTTGACCATGAGAGCAAAATCCAAAACAAAGGACATATCAACCACAATCAATCCGCAGCCACATCTCAATCTCAATCATTAATGATACAGACGCGGCGATCAACTGAAACATGACCAAAACCCTAAAACCCAAACCCAAAAGCTTGCAAATGTAATTTTGAGATGTAGCAGTAGTCATGTTGACTTCGAACAAAATCTCCAACAAGGAAAAAGCAACTGTGATTTTAATAGGCTTGCATTCAAGAAGGCAGCACAAAGACGACACTCAGAAGCAAAGGGACCCACAAAACACACAGGCTTCTCAATCTTCAATCTTTGGAGCCAAACAACATGTTGGCTTACAAGCAGACATGTCTCGCTTTTTTTGGTTATGTTGCAAGGTGGAGAGTCAGAAAAGGAAAGGATATTTTATAGTTACAAACAATTGCAATAAGCAGTAAGATAAGCATATCCAACTGTTATTTCACACACGCTTGCATGCCTCTGCTTTAACCCTTTAACGCAAAGCTGTATTATGTATCTTTTTGTGTGCAGTAGTGAAATATAAATATCTGAAAAAACAAATACCTATACATGTAGATGTCGCGACCATGCCCGAGGCGGCGCTGACAGAAAAAGCAGGCCCGAAGAAAATGAGCAGTTTCAACCATTTGCGCACTATGTGCCCAAGGATTAACCGTCTGCGGAAACGATTCAGTCCTCATCAAGACATGATCTCCTCTGATTCCCATGGGGTTCACATAGCTCTTCACACCCACATGAACAGAAGGAAACTGCCCCTGCCCCATGAATGGCTGAGCTGGATATGGTACCGCCAATTCTGGGGCCATACCCTTCATGAAGGCATCCACAGGGGGTGGTTGATTATTGCCGTCATTAGGATTCATCCCATGGGGGCTGTTTTTGTTTTTCAAGATGGGCATGCTACTGCCGAGTTCATTGGATGGGGGACTGGGTACCCTGGATTGTGGGGCAATTGGGTAGGGCACCCTTTGTTTTTCTTCACGGCGGGACTCACTTGGAGGGCTGTTTTCAATGCCTGAGCATGCACCCAACTGCGACATGCTTGTTGTGCGCCTCATAGCAGGTCGATGGCGTTTGCCCAACATACTTCTTTTTCTAAACGCTTACAACACACAGATTCAGAAACGCTAAAATCTATAAACGCATCATCCAAACCCGTGAAATATCAGCTGAACCCCGCATGTTCTTCAAATACTATGAGCAGGTCCTTTTACAGGATGCCGATTTGCTCCATGAAAAAGAAGAAATGCAACACATGAAAGCGTGGTTGCAGCATGAACACCGTCTGCCCCCTGAAATTTAGCGGTTCCGATAGTTTGAGAGTAGCAGAAAGAGGAGGGGCGAGACTGGGCCTTCGAAAACTAGCAGTAAAGAAATAATCAGTACCGTCCACTCACGCTGTGAGTGCCGTCGCTCATACCGGTAAACGTTTCGCGACTTTTTTGGGGGAAGTTTCGGCCTCACACGTGGCCGCCTCGCGAACCGTCGATGGGATTCTCGGCAGCCGGTCCGCCGGCTTTTCGATTCTTTCGCTTGTCGGTTGGAGAATCCAGAATCCCTTTTTAAGGAATCTTGGCCCGACTTCTCTTTCTCTTTAGTTTTGTTTTGGAATATTCTTCTCAACTCCACTCCTTTCCTTTTAAAAGTGTGATTAGGGTAATTCTAGTGTGACCATTTCTTACCATGTCAATTACGAAATATGCTTTTCTCATAAAGAAGGTAGTTTGACCAATTTCTTTTGTTTTAAGGGTTGTTTTATTTAATGGTTAAAATGTTTTGGGCAAAGTGCAAACTTTATCCGATGTATAATTGATGGTAAAGATTTGTTACTTATTACGGTATATTTATTTTTTTAATTTTTTTTATTGAAATCTTGTTGAACATTTTCATTTTTTTTTTTGTTTAAATTGTATTTTTGAAAATATAAATGAATTCAACATCCTCTAAAATTTTAAAGGCACTTAAATTATATAAACTCAATTACTTATGAAGTTCCAACAATTTTTTTATCTTGATCGAAAAATATGCTAATAAAAACTCTAAAAATATGTTAATAAAAACTCTAAAAAATGGAACATTTATGACTAGGTCATCACATTCCAACCATTTTTATTATACCAATAATTATTATTTTTAAATTAAAATACTCATTTGGACGGATAATTCAATTTTACTGGGTCCATCCAAGTACACTATTGCAAGTGAATCTAATAAGAGACACAAAGCATCATTCATCAATTACATAAATGTAGATGGTGCATTACATAAACCAAAAAACATTACCAACCAATCGTATATACCTTGTCTCGTCTTCAAAGTGATCTTATAGGTGCCTTCTTCTTTGACTTGTACTTGGTAATGGATACCAATAATTATTATTTTTAAATTAAATATATTTTAATTTATTTCTTGAATCTTTAATAATAATAAAGTAGAAATTAATAATATTGTTATAATGCTTTTATTATATTATCAGTTAATTTTAGACATTAATAATAATACATTTCATCGTATTAATAATGAATATTGAAAATATTTTGATTTTTTTTTTCTTAAAGTAATGATAATGGAAAATAATAACACCATTGTGAACATATTTTTATCAATTCAGCAATGGAATAAATTAGTTTTGGATTGAACTTATTTATAACATTAAAAAATGACATTTTTATAATTTAAATTATTAAATATATTAATTTTAGATTTAATGTATTTTAATCAACTTCTCAAACAATAATATAATAATGAAAAGTATTAATATCTCATTAATGAATATAATATTTTGAGCATATCAATAATAAAATATACCAATTTTAGATTGAGGATATTTTGATCCATTTTCTTGATATCAATAATAGTGGAGAGCAATAACACTTTCATATAATGTCATTTATGACCAATGACAAAGTATGAATCGTAGGGTTTTATAATGCCATTTATGACCAGTGACAAAGTATGAATAAAAGATATGATGGGGTACTAATTTTTATTATTATATTTTTAGTAAATAAAAATATATTTGTTTGATCAAATTGCGCATATTAAAAAAAATTACATGTATCGAATTAAATATACGAGCAATTTTTTCCAGACTGCTTATTTAAAACTAAGGCTTGATATTCATTTTTGTAGACATATTTTACTGAATCAAGATTAAACTAACTTTATTTACAACTTCAACATTTATACATTAGATTTCTAAAGCTACTTCAACATACGTACATTAGGCTCTGAGGTAACTTTTACACATACACATTAGGCTTTGGAAGCAATTCCCTATGGCCTTTTAAGATACCATAAACTTTCCTTTCTTCCTTTGGGGGGGATTTCTTTTTAATCAATGAAAAGGTTTACCATTGATGGATAAATCATTGATGGATAAGTAATTGATTATGGACTTCTTGTTGTATCTAAGCTAGATGGTGACTTTTTTGTTTTATTGAAATGCTATTAGTAATCAATAACTATTTCATGTGAGATATTACAACGTGGTTAGAAGAGTCTCAATAGATAAAGAGCATTAGAGCATCATTTAACTAAGCAATCACCACATGGGGTATTTATTCAATAAGTTTTGTGAGACTTGCAATTAGCCCTATATACAAACATAAACACAAGGGGCATACAAGGGACAAACATGTCATGGGAATACTTGAACCTTTGTGTGGGTATTATTAACTCTGCATGTTCATCGACTTGGTAAGCCCCCTTTGATAAATGGAGATGGCATTTCCTTCTCTTGAATTGAATTGTCATATTCATGTTGTTTCTTCATCCCACTAGAGGGATTTCCAACTATGAATATCTACATAGATGAGAAAGGCATTGAGGCCATATCACATCACCACCCTACCCAATGTCATTGGTCTAGGGTTGGGTACCTAAGTTGATGCCATTGAGCTTGGTTTTTCTGCAAGTTGTTTTGATGTTGCCTCTTGAAGCTTCTTCTCCGCTAACCATCATCATATGGGTCTATTGATTTTAAGTTTTTCCTCAAGGGAACATTTGTTCGACATGAATCTTAAAAATGGTCTATATGATGGTAACTCCTACAATGAAAAGTTGTGTCATGTATTCTAGTACCTAGATACTTTAAGAATTGTCTCACTCTAGAATTGTCTTATTTGTTAGGTTGACACTAAAGTCAAGCTTAAAAAAATGGCCACATGTATTGACATTATTTTGAACTTGACTTATATTTGATTTAATAAATCTGCACAATACATTTTCAATTTTTTTTTGCTCTTGTTTGATCCTAATTTTCAATGAAATTATTTCTCATGCATCATGCTTTGCTTTCTCATTCATCATGAGTAAATGTTGAACATTCCTCATACATTGTTAATGTAAATCTAGTACATTGGTATTTCAAAGAGTTAGCTCAACCAATTGTCAT
>ML799932.1:57192-77033 GCA_009831015.1 Picea engelmannii | reverse complement strand
GAGGCAAATGCCAAAGTCAATGGAAAGCCAGTGCCTCACCGAAGATCCTGATTTGGTCTTTTGGTGTCAACTCATATTGACAAGTACAAAGACCTAGGCTATCTGCTTACAACCCACATCCGATTCCACAGTCCAGTGTAGGATTCCTTCGGAAATTAACAGTTCGAGAATCAGGTCTAAATGAAACAGAATTTAGTCCCGCAAAGAGTGGGCTTATTAAAGATTCTTATTACCTGGCAGTCAATTATTTTTGACCATGAGAGCAAAATCCAAAACAAAGGACATATCAACCACAATCAATCCGCAGCCACATCTCAATCTCAATCATTAATGATACAGACGCGGCGATCAACTGAAACATGACCAAAACCCTAAAACCCAAACCCAAAAGCTTGCAAATGTAATTTTGAGATGTAGCAGTAGTCATGTTGACTTCGAACAAAATCTCCAACAAGGAAAAAGCAACTGTGATTTTAATAGGCTTGCATTCAAGAAGGCAGCACAAAGACGACACTCAGAAGCAAAGGGACCCACAAAACACACAGGCTTCTCAATCTTCAATCTTTGGAGCCAAACAACATGTTGGCTTACAAGCAGACATGTCTCGCTTTTTTTGGTTATGTTGCAAGGTGGAGAGTCAGAAAAGGAAAGGATATTTTATAGTTACAAACAATTGCAATAAGCAGTAAGATAAGCATATCCAACTGTTATTTCACACACGCTTGCATGCCTCTGCTTTAACCCTTTAACGCAAAGCTGTATTATGTATCTTTTTGTGTGCAGTAGTGAAATATAAATATCTGAAAAAACAAATACCTATACATGTAGATGTCGCGACCATGCCCGAGGCGGCGCTGACAGAAAAAGCAGGCCCGAAGAAAATGAGCAGTTTCAACCATTTGCGCACTATGTGCCCAAGGATTAACCGTCTGCGGAAACGATTCAGTCCTCATCAAGACATGATCTCCTCTGATTCCCATGGGGTTCACATAGCTCTTCACACCCACATGAACAGAAGGAAACTGCCCCTGCCCCATGAATGGCTGAGCTGGATATGGTACCGCCAATTCTGGGGCCATACCCTTCATGAAGGCATCCACAGGGGGTGGTTGATTATTGCCGTCATTAGGATTCATCCCATGGGGGCTGTTTTTGTTTTTCAAGATGGGCATGCTACTGCCGAGTTCATTGGATGGGGGACTGGGTACCCTGGATTGTGGGGCAATTGGGTAGGGCACCCTTTGTTTTTCTTCACGGCGGGACTCACTTGGAGGGCTGTTTTCAATGCCTGAGCATGCACCCAACTGCGACATGCTTGTTGTGCGCCTCATAGCAGGTCGATGGCGTTTGCCCAACATACTTCTTTTTCTAAACGCTTACAACACACAGATTCAGAAACGCTAAAATCTATAAACGCATCATCCAAACCCGTGAAATATCAGCTGAACCCCGCATGTTCTTCAAATACTATGAGCAGGTCCTTTTACAGGATGCCGATTTGCTCCATGAAAAAGAAGAAATGCAACACATGAAAGCGTGGTTGCAGCATGAACACCGTCTGCCCCCTGAAATTTAGCGGTTCCGATAGTTTGAGAGTAGCAGAAAGAGGAGGGGCGAGACTGGGCCTTCGAAAACTAGCAGTAAAGAAATAATCAGTACCGTCCACTCACGCTGTGAGTGCCGTCGCTCATACCGGTAAACGTTTCGCGACTTTTTTGGGGGAAGTTTCGGCCTCACACGTGGCCGCCTCGCGAACCGTCGATGGGATTCTCGGCAGCCGGTCCGCCGGCTTTTCGATTCTTTCGCTTGTCGGTTGGAGAATCCAGAATCCCTTTTTAAGGAATCTTGGCCCGACTTCTCTTTCTCTTTAGTTTTGTTTTGGAATATTCTTCTCAACTCCACTCCTTTCCTTTTAAAAGTGTGATTAGGGTAATTCTAGTGTGACCATTTCTTACCATGTCAATTACGAAATATGCTTTTCTCATAAAGAAGGTAGTTTGACCAATTTCTTTTGTTTTAAGGGTTGTTTTATTTAATGGTTAAAATGTTTTGGGCAAAGTGCAAACTTTATCCGATGTATAATTGATGGTAAAGATTTGTTACTTATTACGGTATATTTATTTTTTTAATTTTTTTTATTGAAATCTTGTTGAACATTTTCATTTTTTTTTTTGTTTAAATTGTATTTTTGAAAATATAAATGAATTCAACATCCTCTAAAATTTTAAAGGCACTTAAATTATATAAACTCAATTACTTATGAAGTTCCAACAATTTTTTTATCTTGATCGAAAAATATGCTAATAAAAACTCTAAAAATATGTTAATAAAAACTCTAAAAAATGGAACATTTATGACTAGGTCATCACATTCCAACCATTTTTATTATACCAATAATTATTATTTTTAAATTAAAATACTCATTTGGACGGATAATTCAATTTTACTGGGTCCATCCAAGTACACTATTGCAAGTGAATCTAATAAGAGACACAAAGCATCATTCATCAATTACATAAATGTAGATGGTGCATTACATAAACCAAAAAACATTACCAACCAATCGTATATACCTTGTCTCGTCTTCAAAGTGATCTTATAGGTGCCTTCTTCTTTGACTTGTACTTGGTAATGGATACCAATAATTATTATTTTTAAATTAAATATATTTTAATTTATTTCTTGAATCTTTAATAATAATAAAGTAGAAATTAATAATATTGTTATAATGCTTTTATTATATTATCAGTTAATTTTAGACATTAATAATAATACATTTCATCGTATTAATAATGAATATTGAAAATATTTTGATTTTTTTTTTCTTAAAGTAATGATAATGGAAAATAATAACACCATTGTGAACATATTTTTATCAATTCAGCAATGGAATAAATTAGTTTTGGATTGAACTTATTTATAACATTAAAAAATGACATTTTTATAATTTAAATTATTAAATATATTAATTTTAGATTTAATGTATTTTAATCAACTTCTCAAACAATAATATAATAATGAAAAGTATTAATATCTCATTAATGAATATAATATTTTGAGCATATCAATAATAAAATATACCAATTTTAGATTGAGGATATTTTGATCCATTTTCTTGATATCAATAATAGTGGAGAGCAATAACACTTTCATATAATGTCATTTATGACCAATGACAAAGTATGAATCGTAGGGTTTTATAATGCCATTTATGACCAGTGACAAAGTATGAATAAAAGATATGATGGGGTACTAATTTTTATTATTATATTTTTAGTAAATAAAAATATATTTGTTTGATCAAATTGCGCATATTAAAAAAAATTACATGTATCGAATTAAATATACGAGCAATTTTTTCCAGACTGCTTATTTAAAACTAAGGCTTGATATTCATTTTTGTAGACATATTTTACTGAATCAAGATTAAACTAACTTTATTTACAACTTCAACATTTATACATTAGATTTCTAAAGCTACTTCAACATACGTACATTAGGCTCTGAGGTAACTTTTACACATACACATTAGGCTTTGGAAGCAATTCCCTATGGCCTTTTAAGATACCATAAACTTTCCTTTCTTCCTTTGGGGGGGATTTCTTTTTAATCAATGAAAAGGTTTACCATTGATGGATAAATCATTGATGGATAAGTAATTGATTATGGACTTCTTGTTGTATCTAAGCTAGATGGTGACTTTTTTGTTTTATTGAAATGCTATTAGTAATCAATAACTATTTCATGTGAGATATTACAACGTGGTTAGAAGAGTCTCAATAGATAAAGAGCATTAGAGCATCATTTAACTAAGCAATCACCACATGGGGTATTTATTCAATAAGTTTTGTGAGACTTGCAATTAGCCCTATATACAAACATAAACACAAGGGGCATACAAGGGACAAACATGTCATGGGAATACTTGAACCTTTGTGTGGGTATTATTAACTCTGCATGTTCATCGACTTGGTAAGCCCCCTTTGATAAATGGAGATGGCATTTCCTTCTCTTGAATTGAATTGTCATATTCATGTTGTTTCTTCATCCCACTAGAGGGATTTCCAACTATGAATATCTACATAGATGAGAAAGGCATTGAGGCCATATCACATCACCACCCTACCCAATGTCATTGGTCTAGGGTTGGGTACCTAAGTTGATGCCATTGAGCTTGGTTTTTCTGCAAGTTGTTTTGATGTTGCCTCTTGAAGCTTCTTCTCCGCTAACCATCATCATATGGGTCTATTGATTTTAAGTTTTTCCTCAAGGGAACATTTGTTCGACATGAATCTTAAAAATGGTCTATATGATGGTAACTCCTACAATGAAAAGTTGTGTCATGTATTCTAGTACCTAGATACTTTAAGAATTGTCTCACTCTAGAATTGTCTTATTTGTTAGGTTGACACTAAAGTCAAGCTTAAAAAAATGGCCACATGTATTGACATTATTTTGAACTTGACTTATATTTGATTTAATAAATCTGCACAATACATTTTCAATTTTTTTTTGCTCTTGTTTGATCCTAATTTTCAATGAAATTATTTCTCATGCATCATGCTTTGCTTTCTCATTCATCATGAGTAAATGTTGAACATTCCTCATACATTGTTAATGTAAATCTAGTACATTGGTATTTCAAAGAGTTAGCTCAACCAATTGTCATCAATGTTATTGGACATTTGGCTAGTTTGTGCTATTAGAAATCTTATTTGTATCCCCTTATGTAAAGTACACTAATCTATGTTGACACATTTACTAAGGATGCCATCCATGAGTATGAGGAAGCATCCCTTGGATTTCCCCATAAAATTGTTCTTTAAAAAAAATTATAGTACATTGGTGTAGTGCTTGAACTCTCTATTACACACTTTCAATTTTCCCTATAGTGAAATTAGCCTATTTAGTTAGATTTTTGAACAAATTCTTATCAAACAATGTAGTCTCTTATGTAATTGCAAACTTGAACCCCACTCATACACACCCCCTTTGCATTGCAAAGTTATTATTTATTTATTTATTACAATTAAATGTAATTAAACATTTGCATAGTTAATATTTATCTATTACGATTAAATGTAATTACAAATTAATTACAACTACACAAAAATTTAATTAAAGCATTTAAGGAGTTCAAGGTTTTAGGATATAACTTGAGACATATATAGGTGCTGAGATTGATATTGATCCAGATTTATGAGTGGAACAAACTGACTAACAGATTGAATACAATAACACAGAGATACAAAGCACAACAATAGATATCCAATGAACAATAACTTCTATTGAATAAATGAAATAGGCTAAAACTGTAAAACTACAGAATTGAAAACAACTTGCTCGAATGGTGGTAGCTATCTCTGAGAAGAGATGTGGCTGCTACATGCATCCGTCTGAGAATAATGATTACAATGAGGCTCTAGAAGCCTTTTTAACATTACTCATGAATTCCAAAACCCTAGACATCCAAAAACCTAACCTTAGGAGGTGAAACACCAAACGTTATGTGGGCCCCGCTGGGTAAGTTGGTACCTCAACTTCTCAGGGTCGTAAATTTTGCATACAACCACTGTTTTAGGTGCGTGATAACCCGTTGGAAAGGTCTTTTCAAGAACTACCCATTATACCGTCAAACTCTGACTTTGTTTACAATTTGACTTTGGCAAGCCAAAAAAACATTGTTTAGGGCCCCAAAACGAACCTAGAAGTACAAAAAGATGTGTTGACATGAAAGCTTCCAAATTAAGCCAGTTGGATTAGGTGGGCGGCCACCAGTATCCACCTAGAATATGTGTAGGGCTTCAGAAAGACAGGAAGTGTAGAACCCGCAATTACAAAGAAGTACAGAAGAACGTGTTGAATTAAAAACTGTCAAGAGGAGCCAGTTGGAATAGGTGGGTGGCCACCAATATCCACCTGGATCAGTCCTCCCCCCTTAGGAAGCAATGGTATCCATTGCATTGAGTTCCCCCATCAGGTGAGGAAACTTCTGTTGAATTTGGCCCCAGGTGAGCAACTTTCCTTGGTGTAGGAGTTGTCATGCCTTGGCAACCCGATAAAGCTGGATCCTCTGCTGGCGAGTGCCCTTAACCTATGTGTCCACTATATGATCAGTGGTTTCTTGTTCCATGTAGTCAGGGTTGAGCTATGTTGGTGTCAGTTGTTCAACGATCTCTGAGGTGTCCAATAGTGGTGGAAAATATGGCCAAAGGAGGTCCACATTGAACACTGGGTGCAAGCCAAGGAAGGGTGGAGTGTTGAGCTCAAAAGCATTGCTACCCACTGCCTTGGTGATAGTGTAAAGCCCATAACACAGTGGGAGGAGCTTTCGATGGGGCCATGTAAGGCGCTCTTTCTGCAAATGTAATTAGACCTTGTCTCCCACCTGAAACTGGTGTGGTACCCTGTGTTGATCATGGTGCTACTTGTACTTAGCATTAGCTTTATGAAAACTCTCATGGACTTGTTGGTGGATGTGCTGAATCCGCTCAATGAATCTGGTGGCTTTTTTGGCCTCAGAATGAACATGGGAATATTCTGCCTGTGTGGTTGCAAGAGGTAGTGAAACATCAATGGGACCTAAGGGTTGGAATCCCAGCCCCATCTGAAATGGGATATGGTCGGTGGAGCTATGGAGAGCCTTATTAACATATGGAAGGCTCTCATCCCATGTATGCAGATGCTTAGAGTTGTACATGTGCAGGATGTGCACAATCATCTGATTAATGACCTTTGTTTGGTCGTCGGTTTGGGGGTGGAAAGCAGTGGATTTAGTGAGCTTACCAGAGACTCGACCAAAATGTGTTGAGGAACCTGTTGTCCTGATCGGAGATGATGGTTTGTGGTATCCAAAATGGACCCACATACATTCGAAGAAGATCTTGGAAGTATTTTCCGTTTTGATGCTCTTCTTGCAGGATGTGAGGATGTCCATCTTCGAAAACCGATCAACTACCACAAATACACAATCATTTCCCTTCTTGGTGGATGGAAGGCCAGACATGTAATCCATTGAGATGGATTCCCAAGGCCTCTCGGGAGTAGGAAGAGGGGTGTATAAGCCTTGCTTCTTGATGTTTGTCTTAACAATGGCACATGCAGTGAAATATCTGATATACTTGCGGACGTCCTGTCGAAGCTTTGGCCAATAAAATTGTTTCTATAGAATGGACGCAGTTTTCTCCATGCCAAAATGTCCTGCCATCCGACTGTAGTGAGCCTCCCAAATCAACTTTGCACGCTCGCTTTCAGGAACACAAAGATGGCCCAGATGGCATAACAGTCCACCCTGAATGTGAAAATCGGTGACATTTGTGCATGTACCCAAGAGTTGATAGGTGGCGGCGAAGTTCTGATCTTGTTGATAAAGTTGGGGCCACTAAGATGCCTCATGTCCACAGGAATGGAGTATGGTGGTGAGTGCAGCCACCAGAGGTCGATTGAGGCAGTTAAGGACATGATTTTTTCTCCCTGTCTTATACGTCATGTTGAGATGGAACTGTTGCAGGTAGGTGGACCACTTCTGATGGCAATCGTTCTACAACTTTCCCTTGTGTCTGTATGAACTATAGAGACTTGTGATTAATGTGGATGATTGTCTCCTTTCCAAGAATGTAATGTTTCCATTGACGACATGCTTGTACAATGGAATACATTTCCTTGTCATAGGTGGGGTATTTCCATACAATATCTGAGAGTGTCTCACTATGGTATGCTACCGGATGACCATGCTGAGTGAGAATTGCGCCTACAACATAGTCGGATCCATCAGTCTCAATCTCTAACGGTTGTTGCAGATTGGGTAAGGAGAGTACTGGAGTTGAGCACAAGCGATGCTTCAGATCATCAAATGCTCGTTGTTGTTCCTTCCCCCACGTGAACTTTTCCCTGCCACTGCCCTTGGTCACTTGGCTGAGGGCCCATGCAATATGGAAGAATCCCAACACGAATGATCGGTAGAAGTTGGCCAGTCCCAAGAAGCTCTGAAGCTCGGTTAGTGTGGCCCGGGCTAGCCAATCATGGATGAATTGGATCTTAGTTGGATCAACATGTACCCCATGCTCATTAACAATGTATCCCAAGTATTGTACTTACTATGTTCATGCCAAAGGAGAATTTTTCCAAGTTGGCATATATTTTGTGTTGTCGCAGAGTGCTCAAAACCTGTTGAATATGTTGCATGTGCTCCTCCCAAGTTCTGTTAAAGATGAGGATGTCATCCAAATATACCACCACAAAAAAGTTGGTGAAGGGCCTCAATACATCATCCATCAACCTCATGAAAGTGGCTAGTGCATTTTTTAATCCAAAGGGCATGACCAACCATTCGAAGAGACCTTCTTTAGATTTGAAAGTTGTCTTCCATACATCAGTTGGTTTGATGGGAACCTGGTGGTAGCCATACTTTAGGTTAATCTTGCTGAAGTACTTTTCCCCCTTGAGTTGGTCAAGAAGGTCATCAATTCTGGGAATTGGGTACCGATTCATGACTGTGATTTTGTTTAGTGCTCTGTAATCAATGCAGAGCCGCCATGTCCCATCTTTCTTCTGCACCAGTACAATCGAGCTTCCGAAAGGGGAGGACCTAGGTCTGATGTGTCCCTTTTGAAGAAGCTCTTGGATTTGATGCTTGATTTTGTCATTTTCCATCAGTGAGCGACGATAGACTGGTCCATTAGTCAGAGGTGCACCGAGGGTTAGTTCGATTGGATGCTTGACTTGGTAGTGCGTTGGTACCTCGGTGGGTGAGGAGAAGATGTCTTTGTACTCTTCCATGATCTCGTCCACTTGCTTCTACTGCAAATAGATGCTCTATGTAGAGGCCACAGATGTGGTGACAACCTTCTGCTTACTGTGAGTCCAGATCACAAAGAAGATGAACTTCTAGGTCTGTGAAATGACCTTACTACATTTCTTAGCAGAGATTAAAGAAATAGCGGTAGGTGATGCTACCTCTGGTATCCTGTACAATTGTCTACCCAAAGTAATAATAACACTACGGGTTCTAGACTCATACAAAACGTGTCACTTCTACAAATATGGTTGTCCTAAAATAACATCACAAACTTCAAGGGGAACAATATTACACAATACCTTGTCTTTGAAAGGCTTGATGCCATAGGGTAGACGACACTGTTCGCTGACACAAAGATCTCTTCCTTGGCGAAGCCAGTCGATGGTGTAGGGTTGTGGGTGCGGTGTCGTTGGCATGTCCAACCGCTTGATGACCTCTGTTGAGATCAGGTTCTTCTGACTACCCCTATCGACAATGAAATGAAGTGGATCCCCCTTTACCCACATCTGTGAGTGAAAGAGGCGTTCCCCTTCCTCTGGTTCTTCTGGTTCGTTTGGCTAGAATTTGGTGGTAGCGACAATGACGCTGGGTTCAACATCGATAATATGCTTCCCTCCGTCTAGATTTGATTTGGAGTCAAAATCGACCTTTGAATTAGAATCTTTCAGCTCAACCACGAGTGACTGCTTGGAGCGACATTCTTCGGTGTTGTGCCAAGGGATTTTATGGTATTCACACCATTTTCTTGTGTCCTTATTCGACTTCTCATTACCCTTCTTGTGTTGCGACTTGGACTGGTTGTCCTGAGAGTGGCATTATTTTCTTTGTCCCTTGTTGTGTGGGTTGGGGCCTCCTTTTCCTTTCTTCGGTTATGAAGAGTTTGTAGATCCAAACTCTCACCTCTTCTGCTTAAATTTATGCTCGATCTTGACAACATATCTATAATCTGTACCCAATGATGCGATGTACAGAAAATCCATTTCTGTTTGAATGTATCTATGCAAACAGCCACAATATTTGAGCACCAGATGTCAGTCAGAGTCTTTGATACCCAATTTCATGCTCATGGTATGGAAAATATTGGTGAAATTTGGTACTGTTTGGTCCCTCTCTTGATGCAGGGTGGTCCATCTTGTGTACTAGTCCTATTGGCTTCCAACAGGGTAATAATGTTCTTTAATGACATCCCTGAAGGAATCCCATGTGGGGGAGACCACAAATATTGCAGATTCCTCTATGGACCTTTTCTCAGAGTAAGTACCACTAGTCCTTAACATGGGGGACGACCTTGAGGAGTGAAAAAGTAATATTTTCCCTATCGAAAAAATTGTGGACCGAAAAATACTCTTCGAGCATATTCAACCATTTATCTATAACATTCGCATCTATAAGTGCTTCAAATAATAGAATATCAAGATTTACCTATACCTTGAAGGGGGTTGCATGGATGTTTGATGAAAATGCTTCTCCTATGGGCAACCGCCGAAGGATCTGTGCAAAGTTGTCCATCATTTCATTCCTTTGTCGCGCAAGGGATTGCTTGAGCAAGATTTTAAAAGGATCTCTTGCTCCATAATCTTTATTTTTGTTTCCCATGGGTTGTTTTCGGTGATCCATATGGATATTAGTGGCCACCCACCTTTTCCAACTAGCTCAAAACAATTTTCTAACAATTTTGGCAATTTACTATTTTTAGCAGTTTTAACTTCCGAGGCCATTTTGAGGGCCTAAATGAAGGTTTTTTGGGATCAATCTCCTTAATTATATCTAAAGGCATGATTTATCCCCCAAAATTAATCTCCTTGACGATACCTTTCCAACGGGATATCACACGCCTAAAACGGAGATCGTATGCAAAAGTTATGACCCCGGGAAGTTGATGTACTAACTTACCCAAACGGGGCCCACATGACTTTTGGCGCTTCATCTCCTAGGGTTAGGTTTTTGGATGTCTAGGGTTTTTGGAATTCTTGTTTATTGTAAAAAGGACTTCAGAACCTCATTGTAATCTTCTTCTTGTGAATGCGCACAACCATCACATCTCTTCTCAGAGATAAGCCGCCACCATTCCAACAAGCTTGTTTCCGCTGCATTTTACAGTTTCAGCTTATTTCGTTATTGAATAGAAAACTAGTTTTACTGTATCTCTGTTATTTTGTGTTAAGTGCCTATTAATAATATATATTCATTTCGTTCTTCTCATAAAATCTGGATCAGTGGTATCATAGAGGTCTGCTCCTTGTCGTCTTAATGCATGTCCCCAATGAGGTCAGAGTACAAAGAGTTGGGTCTCGAGCTTGTTTTTATTGGACAAAATCTCTCGTATGCCCAAGCGACCTCTCATGGCAGGAGAAAATAAAGATGACGGGACAGGAGATCCTTTCAAACTATTGATTTAGGAAGCCCTCACACAAGAGAGGAACGAGATGATGGATAGTTTCGTGCAAATCCTTCGACGACTACCAACAGGTGACACATCTTCTTCAAACGGAGGTGCCACCCCCTTCAAGGTACAAATAAACTTTGATATTCCTATATTTGAAGGTCAGATAGACACAGATGTTGTAGACAAGTGGTTGAATCTACTAGAAGGGTATTTCTCTGTCCATAACTTTTCGAATAGAGAAAATATTACTTTTGCGCTCCTCAAAGTCGTTCCCCATGTCAAAGATTGGTGGGAAACTTTCTGTGAGCAAAAGGAAACAGAGGAAACCTCATTATTTTCAATCAAAACCACCTAGGAATCCTTCAGGGATGCTATTAAGGAACAATACTACCCTATCGGAAGTTATGATGACCTGTATACCAAATGGACCACACTGTGGCAAGAAAGAGACCAAGCAGTGCCCGATTTCACAAATATCTTCCATACCTTGCGCACCAAGTTGGGTATCAAATATTCAGAGCGACATATGGTGCTCAAGTATCGTGGTTCTTTGCATAGATACATCCATACCGAAATGGAATTTCTAGACATCTCATCCTTGGGCGCAACCTACTGATATGTAGTCAAAATCGAGCATAAGCTCAAACAAAAGACGCGACAATTTGGGCTTGGGAACCCCTCACAAAAAAATTTGGGAAAGGGCGGCCCCAACCCACAGAACAAAGGATAGAGAAAATATGGACAGTATCAGGACAACTAGTCCAAGCCACAAGCAAAGAAGGACATCGGAAAGACAAAGAAAGATACTGGGAAATGGTGCAACTTCCATAAGAGCCCTTGGCATAACACTGCTGATTGCTGCTCAAAGCAGTCGTTGGCGGCTGAAGTGAAAGCCTCTGAATCAGATGCAGATTCTGACACTGAGCCAGAACCAGAAAGGGGAAGACAGATCGTTGACGTGGAACCTAGTGCCACCATTGCTACCACCAAGCTCCAACCTAGTGAACCAGATGAGCTAGAAGAAGGAGAGCGCCTCTTCCATTCACAGATGTGGGTAAAAGGCCCCCTGCTACACTTCATTGTTGATAGCGGTAGCCAGAAGAACCTCATCTCAACATAGGTCATCAAGCGGCTCACCCTGCCAACAATGCCACACCCACAACCCTACACCATTGGATGGCTCCTCCAAGGAAGCGATCTCCGCATCATCCAACAGTGTCGACTGTCGTACGACATCAAGCCCTTCAAAGACGAGGTATTATGTGATGTTGCTCCTCTCGAAGTTTGTGATGTTATTTTGGGCCAACCTTATTTATGGAAACGTCATGTTGTATATGAGTCTAGGCCTCGTAGTGTTATTATTAATTTGAATAGGAAATTGTACAGGATACCCGAGGCAGTCCCACCTAGTGCTATTTTCTTGATCTCTGCTAAGCAATGCAGGAAGGTCATCTCTCAGACGAGGAAGTTTGTATTCTTCGTGATTCACTCTCAGAATAAGCGAAAGATCACAGCCACATCCAGGGTCTCTGCGGTCGACCTCTCCACACAGTAGAAGCAAGTAGATAAGGTCGTGGAAGAATACTCAGATATCTTCTCCTCACCTATAGGGGTACCTTTGCAATGCCAGGTCAAGCACCCCATTGATCTGACCCTTGACGCACCGCTTCCCAATGGGTCATTCTATCACCGCTCTTTGTTAGAGAATGAGGAGATCAAACGACAGATCCAAGAACTACTCCACAAGGGGCACATCCATCCCAGCTCATCACCTTGCGGGAGCCCAGTCATGCTGGTATAGAAGAAAAATGGAACCTGGTGACTCTATATTGATTACCGGGATCTCAATAAAATCATAGTCAGAAACTGGTACCCGATTTCCTGAATCGACGACCTCCTTGATCAACTCACGGGGGCCAAATACTTCAGTAAGATTGATTTGAAGTCTGGCTACCACCAGGTCCCGATAGAACAGACAGATGTATGGAAGACCACCTTCAAGTCAAAAGAAGGCCTTTTTGAATGGTTGGTCATGCCCTTTGGTTTGAAAAATGCTCCAGCCACTTTCATGAGGATGATGGACGATATCCTATGATCATTCACCAATACTTTTGTAGTGGTGTATTTGGATGACATTCTAATTTACACCAAGACTTGGGCCAAACACTTGCAGGATATTCAGCAGGTTTTGCACACCCTGCGGCAGCACAAGCTATACGCCAACTTGGAAAAATGTTCCTTCGGCATGGACAAGGTCCATTACCTGGGATACATCATTGATCAACATGGAGTACATGTGGATCTAGCCAAGATCCAAGTCATCCGTGACTGGCCAGCCCCAACAACACTCACTGAGCTTCGAAGCTTCTTGGGCCTTGACAATTTCTACCGCAGGTTCATGTTGGGATTCTCTCATATTGCATGGGCCCTCAGCCAAATAAACATGGGTGGTGGTAAGGAGAAATTTGCATGGGGCCAGCCCCAACAATAAGCGTTCAATGATTTGAAGCAATGCTTGTGCTCAACCCCTGTACTTTCACTACCAGACCTGCAACATCCCTTTGAAATTGAGACAGATGCTTTAGACTATGTTGTGGGCACCATTCTCACTCAGCACGGCCACCCCGTGGCCTATCATAGTGAGACACTGTCAGATATTGTCCGTAAATACTCTACTTACAAAAAAGAAATGTACTCCATTGTACAAGCCTTCCACCAGTGGAGACATTACATTCTTGGGAAGGAGACAGTCATCCACATTGATCATAAGCCACTGCAGTTCATGCAGACACAGGGAGAATTGCAGAATGACTGCCATCAAAAGTGGTCCACATACTTGCAACAATTCCACCTCAACATCATGTATAAAACAGGAAGCACCAATTGCATCGCTGATTGCCTTAGCAGACTGCCATTCACGTCACTCACCACCGTGCTAGACTCTTGTGGCCATGAGACATCTGGATTGCCCCAACTCTATGAGACAGACCCTGACTTCACCACCACCTACCAAATGTTGGGCGCAAACACACTTGTCGATAATTTCCATCTTCAGGATGGGTTGTTGTGTCGTCTAGGCCATATATGTGTTCCATCAAGTGAGTGAGCGAAGCTGATCTAGGAATCCCACTATAGTCGGGTGGCAGGACACTTCGGTGTCAAAAAGGCAATGGCGATGCTACAGAAACATTTCTACTAGGCAAAACTTCGACAGGAGGTCAAAAAGCATATCAGGTCCTGCACTGCCTGTGCTATTGCCAAACCGACCACTAAGAAATAGGGCATGTACACCCCTCTTCCTACTCCTGACAGGCCATGGGAATCCATCTCAATGGACTACATGTCGGGCCTCCCGTCCACCAAGTGGGGAAATGACTGTGTTTTTGTGGTTGTTGATCTCTTTTCTAAGATGGCGATTCTGGTTGCCTGCAAGAAGAGCATCACAGCAGAGGCCACTGCCAAGATCTTCTTTGAACGAGTCTGGTTACATTTTGGAATCCCACAAACCATTGTCTCAGATCAGGATAGTCGATTTCTCAGCACATTCTAGTTGAGCCTCTGGTCGTCACTGGACACGAAGCTCACCAAATCCATGGCCTTCCACCCCCAGACAGATGGCCAAACCGAGGTTGTAAATCGAATGATTGTGCATATCCTTCGCATGTATAATTCAAAGCACCCTCGCACATGGGATGAGAGCCTTCTCTATGTCCAACATAGATACAACCGAGCCCTACATAGCTCAACCGGCCACAACCCCTTTCAGGTGGGGTTGGGATTCCAACCATTGGGTCCCATAGATGTTGCACTTCCCCTTGCAGTCACCTCGACCGACTCATCTCCTACTCCAACTGAAGCTGACAAAGCCACCCAGTTCATTGAGCGGATCCAACACATCCGCCAACAGGTTCAATATATCTTACAGAAGTCCAATGACAAGTACAAACAACACCATGATCAACATCGGGTGCCACATAAGTTTCAGGTGGGCGACAAAGTTTGGTTGCACTTGCAGAAAGAACGCCTTACAGGACCCCATCAGAAGCTTTGCCCACTCCGTTACGGGCCATACACTATCACCAAGGCCATGGGGGATAATTCTTTTGAGCTCAACATTCCTCCCTTCTTTGTCCTACACCCAGTGTTCAACATGGATCTCCTTCACCCTTATTTCCCACCATTATTGGACACCTTAGAAGTAGCAGAACAACTGACACCAACAGAGCTCAACCCTGACTGCATACAATAGGCATCCAATGATCATATTGTGGACACACAGATCAAGGGCACTCGACAACAAAGGATCCATCTTTATCGAGTTGTCAAAGCAGGGCAACTCCTACACCAAGGCAAGTGGCTCACCCGGGGCCAAATTCAGTAGAAATTTCCTCATCTGATGGCAGACCTCAATGCAGTGGAGACCATTGCTTCCTAAGGAGGGAGGATTGGTCCAGATGGATATCGGTGGCCACCTACCTTTTCCAACTGTCTCAAAACAATTTTCTGACAATTTTGATAATTTACTATTTTTAGCAGTTTTAACTTCCAGGGCCATTTTGAGGGCCTAAATGAAGGTTTTTCGGGATCGAGCTCCTCAATGATAGCTAAAGGCATGATTGAGCTCTGAAAATGAATCTCCTCGACGATACATTTCCAACGGGATATCACACGCCTAAAACGAAGATCATATTCAAAAGTTACGACCCCGGGAAGTTGATGTACTAACTTACCCAAATGGGGCCCACATGACTTTTGGCACTTCATCTCCTAGGGTTAGGTTTTTGAATGTCTAGGGTTTTGGGCATTCTTGTTTATTGTAAAAAGGCCTTCAAAGCCTCATTGTAATCTTCTTCTTGTGAATGCATGCAATGGTCACATCTCTTCTCATAGATAAGCCACCACCATTCCAACAAGCTTGTTTTCGTTGCATGTTACAGCTTCAACTTATTTCGTTATTGAATAGAAAACCAATTTTACTATATCTTTGTGATTTTGTGTTAAGCACCTGTTAATAATCTGAATTCATTTCGTTCTGCTCATAAAATCCGGATCATTCGGGCTCGATGCAAATGATCTTGCAAAGGAACGACTGGTTCGAGTCCCAACTTCTTATACCCAGATCTTGTCGGGGACATGCACAAAGAAAAATAAATGAAGAGAAGACCGCTCGGGTATCACTGATTCAGATTTATGAGCGGAACGAACTGAATAAAAGACTGAATACAATAACACAGAGATATGAAGGACAACAAGAGATATCCTGTGAACAATAACTTCTATTGAATAAACGAAACATGCTGAAATTGTAAAACTTCAAAACTGAAAACAACTTGCTCTAATGGTGGTAGCTATCTCTGAGAAGAGATGTGGCTGCTACGCACATCCATCTAAGAATAATGATTACAATGAGGCTCTAGAGTCCTTTTTAACATTACTCATGAATGCCAAAACCCTATACATCCAAAAACCTAACCCTAGGAGGTGAAACGCTAAAAGTTATGTGGGCCTCGCTGGGTAAGTTTGATCCAAAATGGATCTCGGAGCAAAAATGTGTCCAGGAAGGCCTAAAAATAAAAGTACTCAGAATGGCTTCAAAACGGACGTGTGCATAGGCCTTGTCGATACGAACCCAACACAACTTGAACGGGCTCAAACAAACACTGTATGCAGAAGATATCACATTTTGTTTGTTTTGTCAAACAGTCAAAAAAATTGCTGACTGTACAGTTCGTACAGTGCTGATGTGGAAGTTGACTGTACAGGTCGTATGACCGTACAATGGTGTGGCAGGTACAGTGGCAAGTTGACAGGGTAGAGACAGTGGAAATTGTCTGGACCAGTCATATTTGGACACGTGGTAGTTAGTGGGAAAGTATTATGGTGCCACGTGGCCCAGTCTTGGGATGCCACGTGGCATCCCTCCATTGGTCGGACAATTTGGTTGAAAAATGGTATGGACTCCACGAGAGTCGAACCCATGACCTTTGGTCTGGGTCAGAACGTTTTGGCAGGGCCGGGCTACTAGCCCACCCACGGTATGGCTTAACATCTATATTGTGGTTTAATTACTTAAACTTAACTCTATGTAATTTGGGCGGAGAACAGGGCCAAGGCTAGGCCCCAGCCCCCGATGCAACATCTAAAAACCTTACCATATAACCCTGTTGTATGTTGGTGCATTTTTTATGAATCTATCCCCCGATCTCGGGCATATACCATACAACCGCTTCTATATGACCACTCTGTTGACTATTAACCTTTAACGGGGATGTATGTGGATAGCGCCTAGTCGGTCGGGCTAGCCCGCCAACCAAGGCGCTAGGAACCAGGGGCCAACTAACTATTCAGAGCGCATGGATGCATCAGTTCAGGGCACATGGCCACACCTGCGACCAAGGGCCAAGAGCTAAGGGCTAAGGACTAGCGCCAGCCTAACCCAGGGCCACATGGAGGTGCGCAAGTGACCAGGAGCCCGCGTGAAGGGGGTTGCGCCCTATATTAGTCCAAAAAGTGGGTTTTAAACATTATATTATGATTTTATGGATTTTTAACCAGTTTTGGGAGATTTAGTCCATTTTTGGAGGATCTTGGGCCCTTTTTGAAGCTAGATCTTGGGGGGAAGTTGGGATTTTGTTGCCAACTTCAAGCCTATATAAACCAGAGGTTATTGAAGCCATTGAGGGGGAGGTTCAGATCAGGAAAACGCTGATGAATTGTTAAGGCAAAGCCATTTTTATATAAGGAAGCCATTGAGGAGAGCACCTATGCTAGCCATTTCTGGGAGCTTCATACATCCGTTTTTAATGCCGTCAGTTTTGTTGGGTTCTTGAGATCTAGCAAAACACAGCCAGATCAGTTTGTAACCATTTTGGAACTTTTATGATGTACTTTTGAAGCTTCGAACATAAATAAGAAAGCCTCACCCATTAATACAAAGGCGAGATTGCCGAACTCCGTTATCAACTTTATTGTTTATGGTTTGCTGTTTCTTCATGCTTATTTCCATATTTGTATATTATCTTATGGTTGCTATGTTTCATCATTAATTTTTACTCTTTCATCAAATTCCTAAATGGTTATTTAACTCATGTTTTAAAACTCAACCATTGTCGTTAAAAGATCTTTTCGGATCAAAGTTGGTGCCTCAACTTCCCCGGGTCATAACTTTTGCATACGACCTCTGTTTTAGGCACGTGATAGCCCTTGGAAAGGTCTTTTCGAGAACTACCCATTATGCCGTCAAACTCTGACTCCATCTACAGTTTGACTGTGGCAAGCCAAAAAAACACTGTTTAGGGCCTAAAACTATCCTGGAAGTACAAAAAAATGTGCTGACACGAAAACTTCCAAAATAAGCCAGTTGGATTAGGTGGGCAACCACCAGTCTCCACTTGGAAGATGTGTAGGGCTTCATACAACCCCGAAAGTGTAGAACCCACAATTACAAAAAAGTACATAAAAACGTGTTGAACTAAAAGCTATCAAAAGGAGTCAGTTGGAATAGGTGGATGGCCACCAATATCCACCTGGATCAAATACACATCATCTCTTTTTATAAGGTGTGAATTTTGTTTTTATCAATAATTGATGTCAATTTAATATTTGTGAGATTAATTAAATGTTAAGCAATTTATTAATATTACATTTTGTTGCAATAACTTTATTTAAATAACAAATCTCAAATAATTTTTAAAAAATATTTAAAATAAAAATTCTTAAATAATTTAAAAGGAAATAAATTTATATTAAATAATATATTATGAATAATTAAATAAATAACTTTTAAAAATTAATTTAAAAACATAGATAATGACTAAAGTAAGGCCCCCCTTGCATACCAAGGTTTATAATGACTAAAGTAAGGTCCCCCTTGCATACCAAGTTCCAACTATATGCACATATTTCAATACTATGTGTGTGCACTTACTATGAAGATTGTAAATAATCACCCAAAATCATCATGAAAATCCAACCATTTATATAATTGGGTCTTTACACTTTTGTATAAATAGTTGTATCTACATCTTGTTAGCTCTTTCAGATATTTTCTTTCCATAGCCAACCTAGGAGATATAGTTCTACATTATATTTTTTCCCATCTCTTTTACATACCTAACTTTTATCTAGAATTCTAAATCATATTTTTTCTCATCTTTTTTACATACCTAACTTCTATCTAGAATTCTAGATCATATTTTTTCTCTACTTTTTTACATACCTAACTTCTAGACATCTCCATGTTAGTGTCTTTATTATCATAGTTTTCCACATTTTCATTATTAACAAAAGAATTATAATGCCATATTCGTGTTGCAATTATGAATGCTTATATGGTTATATAACATAGTTAGATTTATACATGTTCATGGTTATTCTTAATTTTTTTTAGGTTTAACGTTAGAATTTGTGCCAACATATCTTGAACTTTTGATAATTGAATTCTCTATTTGTCGAGAACCTTATAGAGTTTTGATTTTTGCATGATTGTTTCATAATATCTTTTATAATTTATTAAAAAAAATAAAATTGGTGTTATCAATAGTGTCATTATTTATTTATTTATTTTTTAATTAATAATAGTGACATTGATATGACCTTTTTTTTTCAAAAGATATTTTTAAAAGATATTATTTTGTCATTTTTTTAATAATAGTGATT
>ML799932.1:0-57126 GCA_009831015.1 Picea engelmannii | reverse complement strand
ATGACCATTTTTTTTTCCAAAAGATATTTTTAAAAGATATTATTTTGTCATTTTTTAATAATAGTGATATTGATATGAGCATTTTTTTTTCCAAAAGATATTTTTAAAAATATTTTGAATGTTGATGTAATGTATTATGATTTTTTTTTTTTTTTAAGGTATTTTTGTTTTTTCTTTCTTAAGAGGAAATATAATAGTTTCACTTCTTTTCATGGACTTTTTTTGTTTGTTATAGCAGGATTTGCCTCACTCTATGTAAGTTTGCTCAGAAGGCCTTTTCCATTTCCTTATGCAGACTTGAAGTCCCTTTTTGCAGTTCCCAGAGCTAAAAATAATATTTTTCCACATATACACGCCCTAACTATTATACAACATGCGTATACGCAGGTTGCACCATTACAAACCGTGTACATCGGGTTTTGTACCCAAAATTAAAAAATGGTGTTGGGTTTCCATGTCACGTCACGAGATCCATGATCCTTGACCTTTCATATACTGGAAATGTTCCAAATCAACCCTTCAATTCCATTTGAAGGCTATAAATGAGCATATCCAAGCTGTGGAAAAGAAGAGAAGAATTCAAATTTGAGAGCAAAGTTACTCTGGAGAAATTATTCACTTCATATTTAGTCTGCATACCTTTATCCTTTTAACTCTGAACACATTGTTCAACCACCAAGCTCTTCCCTACTTGATGGAGAACCTCATTGTCTCTCTTATATGAGCTTGCCTTTGGTGGAGGCCTAGCTGGAAGGGATTTAGTTTCTTGGTTCTGAACAATGCCGACACAGAAGTTTGTCATTCATACACTTCTGTTGATTACATTTTAATAGAAATACTCTTTTCTCGTCCAATTAATGTCTTGCAAATATTTGAATTTTTATTCCATGGGCATATTTGTTATGAATATTGATGGATTATGCTATCAGATGTGCTAACTTTATATATTATCACCATATGCTTGCGTATCTTGGTTGTTGAGGACAAGTTGCAGGTGTATTGCTTTGAGTCAAGTGCTCAATAATGGACTTCATTGAACGTCTGGACGAGGTAGGCTCTTTATCTTGTCTTGTTAGCATATTTGTTTATATATCATACTTGAGATCAGAGTTGATTTCTGTAGTCTTTTCCAGCTGTTGTGGTTTACCCCATGTCATAGAGAGATTTTCCTCGTAACATTGTTTTTTTGGTAATTCTCCTATCATGATTTTTTTAATAGTTATGTTTAGAATTTTTAAGAAAAGGATAAGCAATGTCTCAAATCTTGCCTTAATTTCCTTAATTCTACAAAATATAATAAAATGTTTACCTTAATGTTATAAAATTAAAAGAGAATTTTCATAACTTTTACCAATTTTGAAAAAATTGGAGAACAATTAGTTCTCTAATTACTCTCATGGATCTATTATAATATAGTAATGCATCAACATATATATCAAAATACCTCATAATTGTTCTTAGAGGTCTAAGAATCTTTCCATCACAAGCGTGATTTTTGGAAGGAGAGACTCGAAAAATATCATATTCATTCCTTATCTAAGGAGAAAGGTAGGTATTGAATATCATTCTTACTTTAAATTTAAGTACCTCAAAAATATATCTTAACTTAATTTAGTAAACTTTTGTCCAATTCTAATGAAATTTCGCAATATTTTGAGAATTTTCATGGATAGAGGGAGGTAGGGTTATGCCCATCATTTCCTTCCATCCCCAACCCACCCACTTCTCCTCTAGAGATGATTTTTAGTGTTACTCACTTTCCTCCATGAGAAAATTTGTTTAAAATTGGTCAAAATTTAGCCAAATATCATCCCATTTGTTAAAATTTCTAGTATGGAGAGAAGGAAGGCGATGCTTATGCTTGAAATTTCAACAAATTTGGAGAAATTTGATAGAATTTGGCCAAATTTCATAAAATTTAAAACATGCAGGAAGCGGGGGCAATGATGAGCATCTCCCCCTCCCTCCACACTNAGTATGGAGAGAAGGAAGGCGATGCTTATGCTTGAAATTTCAACAAATTTGGAGAAATTTGATAGAATTTGGCCAAATTTCATAAAATTTAAAACATGCAGGAAGCGGGGGCAATGATGAGCATCTCCCCCTCCCTCCACACTTGAAATTCTAAAACATTTGATGAAATTTGGTAAAATTTGGGTTTTTTTGAGTATTTTTATACAAGGAGAGAGAGGGGGTGGTATTTAGAATCATTCCTAAAATTAATATAGAAAGGATAGGTATTTCGTTCAATCCCTCCATGAATGAAATTTCTCAAAAGTTTGCATACTTTCACAAAACTTTGCTAAAAGATTGCAAAATTTCACTAAATTGTCATCAAAATTTGATAAAGAGTTGCTAAATTAAATGAAATTATCTTTTCAAAATTTTACAATTTTTTTTTAATGAAAAATCACGTTTAGTGTTATTACATTAAACTAAATTTGCCATTAAAATTAAGGAAACTAAGGCAAGATTCAAGCAATTACTCATCCTTTTTCTTAATAAACAAAGAAAAACCTAAATATATCCATAAGAAAAAAATGGTAAAATGAGAATAATAAAGACAAAATAATAGCAATAATCGATGAAGAAAACAGATCTATTATATATGTTAAAAAAAAAATTGGAAAAAGAAAATCCGTTGAAAAGAGAAAAACATAATAACCCCTTTGGAAAAAAATGATGAAAATAGTATCACCATTATTCAAAAACCCATACAACAAAATTTTTTAGAAATCATCTTGCAAAACATTATTATATAATGATAATAATAATCTAATTTAAGGTCACACGCTAGCTAAACATCAAATTAACGTATGGGACCTCTTTGTTTGTGAGACAAGGTATCCCCTCCATGCAACAATTTGACGACTTAGTTTATATAGGTATACATACCCTATCCCCTTATGGGTTCGAACACATGACCTCCAAAGAAGAAACACATGTTCTTAACCATCGAACCCACTACATTTAAAAAATAATTAGCCCTTAAAAAGAAAAAAGATAAGAAAAAATGATAATACTCATAACACCACTTTTTGATTTGAAAATATTTTTCACGAATTTTTTTATCAAATTAAATGATTTAGAACCTAGAATTCTCATTTCAAAATAATAATTAGCATAAAATAGGTAATGATATTTGAAATAAATTATGTTATTTTTATTAAATGAAAACATAGGGAAAACTTCAAATCATCTATGAAATAATGTAGTGGGTATAATTAAGATTTCAATTCCTTGCTACATGGGTGGGGTGGTAGTGTGCATTGTCCACATAAAATGTTTTGATTTGGAGATTAAATGTTTTAGTTAAAAAAAAGTTAGATGAAGGGAACAAACAAGGTCCTTCATTTTGATCATTTTGGTTCAAGAAAGGTCAATCTCTATCATATTTTTTTTGGAGTTGTCGTTAGTTTAAAAGCATTTGGTATTATATTTCGATTGTTTTTTATTGAATGGTTGTTGTATTGAGAACAAACAAGATCCTTCATTTTGATCTATTTTTGGGTAAGAAAGGTCAATCTCTATCATATTTTGGAGTTGTCATAGTTTAAAAGCATTTGGTATTATATTTGGATTGTTTTTATTGAACGGTTGTTGTATTGATTTTAAATTAATGTAGATATGGTTTATGAGACAAGGTACTATATGTGTTATACAACATAAAAAAAAATGTTAAAGAATAGTTTAGAAATGATTAAATTAAATGTATCAAATGACTTTTAATATGTTATATAGATAATAACTATAATCTAAAAGGTTTTATAAAAACAAGTTATGATTCAAAATAAATTTAATTATTATAATAATTATTTTTAATAAATACAAAATTTTTATTATCTATTATTTAAAGAAAATCCCCTTTGGACAAATATGTTACATCGTGTCTCAACTATATTTATCTTTAATTGTTGTATAACCAATTTTTTTAAACAAAGACACATTTGACTTAACACATGTATAAAGGTGAGGACATGTCCTTTTATTGAAAGTCTAAAGAGAAAATTATACAATGCTATTTATGTCCATTTTCCTTATACTTATCTTTCCTTTAATGCAACCAACAACTAGATTACTGATATATTTATCTTTAATTGTTGTATAACCAATTTTTTAAACAAAGACACATTTGACTCAACACAGTTATAAAGGTGAGGACATGTCCTTTTATTGAAAGTTTAAAGAGAAGATTATACAATGCTATTTATGTCCATTTTCTTTATACTTACCTGGTCTTTAATGAAACCAACAACTAGATTGTTGATTGTGGGAGTATCTATAACCATTATTTTCTTTTGTAAATTGAATCATTTTTATGATCCAAGGAATTTAATCCAAACCTCCTCTTTCCAATTCTAAAAAGACTTTCGCGATTAGAAATTAAAAAGAAAGAGTTATCCCTTAAAAAATATATAGTAGTAATAATGACTTTTTATCATAGTTTGCCTGCTCTTCCTCTTATGTGAAGTTTCCTTATCTCAGCTTATTTTATCTTTACAGTTTGCCTACCTGCTACTTTCCTTTTTCCCAGAGCATTTTATATCTCTTTTGTCTGCCACCCATCCTACAGAGTCTGTTCTTCTATAGTTCTACTATCCTATTGACAGTCAGTTTTCATCATTTCACTGACCATCAAAATAAACATTTTACTTATTAAACCATATCCTTCAACAAGAACCCATTCCGATGGAGGCAGAAGTCAACACACTCATGAGTGTGGCTGATGAGGCCATATAGAGCAAGGCGGGTCTCTTTACATCGATGGACGAGCTATCCAAGTGCTCTTACCCTTTGCAGTTTCCAGTTGCATCAGTCTTTTCACCTCCGGTTCTTCAAATACTCACCTACCTTAAACACCACTGCCTCTCCAACTCTCACCTCTCCCCTCATAACATCCCCCTTTCCCCCTGTCATCTACACTACAACTAATCCATCCACCTACATATCTACACCTCAAAATACATTCCACCCTGCGTCTTGTAGATCCCATTATCAACAGATTCCATACAACCTCCCCACTCTGCCTCATTTTGCCCCAACTACAACAACATGTATCCCTCTCCCAGATATTTTCAGGGGAACACCTTCTGGTTTTCGAAGTGCTCAACAGGCTATCCCTGACCCTCCCATCTCCTCTGGACCTGCTCGAAAGATCAATGCTCACACACCTGGGGACAAGAAATTTTCTCATTGACTGTGGGCCCCCAAAAAAACAAAAAAATAAGCTAGTTCTTGGAGTGGATATTGGCTTGGATGAATCTGTCACAATGGCATTGTGCAGTCTTGTAGGTAGACTTTCCTACAAACATCTTTTCCATACAGATCTAGATGATTGGATAGATAAAACTTGGAGGCCATTACTGGGCTACATTCCCATCCTCTTCTATCTTGGACATGGTTGGATCTACTTCCTCTTCAAAACTCCTGAGTATTCCACATCCATTCTGGAGCATCTCTGGACATTAGATGATAGCAGTCTTATGTTGAAGCGTTGGAGAGTTATCTTTGACCCTACACAAGACTATTTCCGCCTCAGACACCTATGGATCCTCCTCCCTGGGCTCCCCCTCTATCTCTGGAATGATAAGGCCCTTAATGCTATAGGCAACTCTTTGGGTCGCTTCATAAGTATTGATCCTAAGACATTTGCCGGACCAAACAGAAGATTGGTGAGGATACTTGTTGAAATAGACCTACATGAGGGCCTACTTGCTACTCTGGACATAGACTGGAGAGGACATATCACTCGCCAGAAACTAGACTACCTTGGCATACCTTTCAAAAGTTCTCTCTGCAGACAAACGTGGCATCTGAGAAAGACTTGTACTGGCACACTTGAAGATGAAGAGTCAGAAGAAAATATGCTTGAGCTTGAATCCAACATGGACCTATCGGATGAGCACACACAGATACACATTCCAGATTACCCTGAAGATGGTGCTACTGCTGATCTGGAATCTATCTCTAGTAAGATTAAAGCTATCTGTTCGACCCTCTACTTCTCTCTCACATCTCTGGAAAAGGAACTTTTAGACTCCTCCCAACTCCTAAATAGAGTTACATCTCCACTCTATCAGGGAGAGTCCCCTAAAAAACCCTTTTGAATCTGTCACACCTCACGCCTAACCTGTCTAACTGCCCTTTTGAATTTGTCACACCCTTTCCATCTACACAACCAACTTTACACTCCCTATCTACCCCTACTGACAACCCCGATACTCATATGCACTGTCCTTCGCTTATCACAACTACGCCTCACCCTCCAAACCTCTCTCACACTCCTGTGCTTAACAACACTTCGACTATACATGAGTTATGTTACAATGCAACATCAGTTTCTCCATCGACCTTCCCTATACCTTCTTCAGACTTTCCTCACACTTTAAACATTACCCACTCTCCTTACAAGTCAGTATCTCAGGCTTACTACTATTGCATCAACTGCTATGACTCTTACACCCTCACTTAGTTCTCTGATGGTTCGGGAACACATCTACATTCCACCTATTACTTCTCTATCCTCGGAAAACTTTGGCGTCCAAACTTTAGTACAAGAAGATCTACAACACCTACCGGGCCTTTCTGAAACAAAGTCTGAAGACACCACTCTAGAAACTGTTCTGGATACACTACTACCATCATACAAAGAAGTCCTTTCCCCCATACCCTTGCCTACATATCAGGGTACTACTCTTATCCATCCACTACCCTTTGATTATGAGTTTTAAACAGTTGATAACTTGATATCTAAGCTTGAACAATATTACACTTGGTCTAGAGGGCATGGGTTTGAACATTCTCCGATCAAAACCCACAGTGTTCATCACAAGGAGGGAAACGTTTCTTTACATCCATCAATGTCTTCACACACACCTTCTGATAATGGGGCGCTTAGAGGCATGAAATCCATAGCAAGAGAAAATCCATGATTTTTCTCTCCCTCAACATCAGAGGGGTGCCCCCCCCCCTCAAAGCTGCCTCCTTCAGAAGACTTCTTACTCTTACTTCACCTGACATCATCTTCTTATAGGAAACTCTGGTCGATAGCGACAAGGCTCGTTTATTCATAAAACAATTTCACTCTAGCTGGAACATCTGCTCAGTAAACTCCCTTGGCACCTCTAGGGGTTTAACAGTGGCTTGGGATCCCACCAAATATGATTTCCTCCCTTTTCTTTGTCATGGAGGCATCTTGATCTTAGGTACTTGTCGAAATAAAAATAAAAGGATCAATCTATTCAACTTATATGGCCTCTGCTCCAATAGGTAGACATTACGGGAAAAGGTTGAAGCCCGAGGAATTCTTGATCTTGAAAATTTGATTTTAGATGGTGATTTAAATATTACTCTCTCTATTGGAGAAATTTGGGGGACAACAACCAACCAAGATCCCCTGGATGACTATTTCACAACACTCTTCTTAGCTCATAATCTCTCGAATTATGCTCCAAATACTTTGGCACCCACCTGGCGCAATGGAAGGATGGGCATCGATTCTATCTCAAAAAGACTCGACCGCTTCCTTATCTCAGATCAACTCATAACAACAAAAGCTCAGATCCGCTCCTGGGTGGTGTTGTCGCAAATTTGATTAGACCAGGGTGCTTCTTAGGTTACCAACAAACGACACCATGTAGTCTAGAGTGCTGGCATTTTCATCTCCTCCGAAGAGAAGAAGTCTCACCCGAAGCGTTGCTGAGAAAGATAGATAGGGAAGGGTAGGGAGAAGACTAAAGAGGATCCATAGAGCAGTCATAACTCATTCATGTTCTTGCGCAAGAGACATTAACAGATCTGAAACATATAAATTCAAGAATCCAGCCTACTTACGTTGCGAGCAAGCATTTAAACGGTGAACCATCAGATAGAACTCATAAACCATAAGGAAATAATGTAATGCATAAGTAAGAATATAAAGACACAACATTTGAAATTTGGTCATACTTCATATTATCTTTAGGATCTTTCTCTAATTACAGACTCAGAATTACATAGTGGGGCTCGTTACAGACTCTTGGCTCTTAGACCCATGTCACAGAGCTCTAATTCTCTAATTGATAGTTCTGATTCATTACAGACTCAGACCCATCCTTTCCTGACTTACAACAATTATCAACAGCTAATCCCAAAATCTGGGCGACTCTGACCAACCTGACTCAACTCAACCCAACTAACCAACTTATGAACTAATGAACCAACTGGTGAGTGAATGAGCCAATGAACAGGTGAAAAAACCATTTTAAAATTGTGTTCGGTCCTATATATAGCTGGGTTGTGTCTTCCTTCTCGATTTGCATGCTTTCTTGTTCTGTTTCAACCGTTTGTTGCTTTGCTGGTGTTGCGCTGAATTCTACAACTGCTTTCTGTTTCTCTTTCTCTCGACCTCTGATGGAGTTTGCGCAACTTGTGCTTAGTCAAAACTTTGATCACTTCTTTCCAAAAAACGAAGGGCCCAACAGGCTCCGACGACAATCCTTGACTCGTCCTCGAGTGAAGCTCTTGGTTCTTTCACATCCTCCAGGAGCATCTGTTGTTTTCCCTTGTCCGTCTTTTCTTCTTATTTGGGCTCTTCTGTTTGTGCTTTTTCTTCCTTTACCTCCTCAAACGAAGGGCCCAATTCTGGTACCAACTCTAATGCTCTGTGATTTACTCCTTGAAAGCTTTCAACTTTGTCATTGCATTTCTGGGCGAGGAGTGATGCTTCTGCAAGGAAATGTTGGGTCGTCTCTTTGCTGTACTCCTTTGGCTTGGCCACAACCAACGAGTTCCACTCGGAATTGGCTATTGGGTCGAACTGATGCATTTTCATTTAGGCGGTCTGAATTACCGATTGAAAATCGCGCAGCTCTTTCTTGGCTATGGAACGTGCCTCATAGAGTGTGTTTAGTTCGTTGTCGGCCTGCTGAATTTGGTCGAACTTCTGTTGTTGCTCCATGGGGTCCATTGTGATTGCAACTTCTTCATTCAACACCTGGATATTTGTGCAAACCTCCTCTAAGACCTCATTCCATCAAGCGATGATGCACATCGAGTCGCTGACTTCTCTGAAGATTTTGGTGCAGTCCATTGTGTGCTTGTGCAGTGATGCTCGGGCATTGTTGTATTGCAATATTATCTTGTGGATTTGTTCATGTAGATGCTGAGGCTGCTGTTCTGCTTCCTGCTGGACCTGTTGTATCTTCGTTTGTAGCTGGTCAGTGCGATTAGCGAGCTGCGTCCATGCTTCCTGTAATAGCTCGATCTGTTTCTCTGGCTCGCCTATGTTGCTGGCCTTAGGTAGTTCAAGCGCAACCTTCCAAATCTACGACCAAGCCTCCACAATTTTTTCATGCACTTTTTCCAGTTTGTGCTGGACTTGGAGTTTGTCATGTGCTTCCTGCATTTTGTATGTGTGCACAACAAATTGTTCCTTCCTTGCAATCTCGAAAGATCTCTCGGCCTCTTCGAATCTTTGCTCCAAATGGTCTGTGGATGCCCTGATTAGTCCAAATAATTGTGGCGCTGGCCAGTGTACCAGGTCGGTAGATGAAGGAGCTGCTTTAGTGGGTGCTCGCGTCTGTAGTGGGAGTCCACTGGCCGTTGAATGGTCTGAGCGAGTTTCTACCTCTTCCTCCGTTGGTGGAGTTGGTGCGATTCTCAACCTTAACTTTGCTGGCAAAAGAGTTAGAACCTCTGTTCCGGCTATGTAGAGTTGCATCAATTCTGCACATTGTTGAGGATTCTGGAGAACCTGCTCCATTTGTGCTCACATGGATGTCGTATCCTTCTCATTTGTCGCTTCTGATTCATTGTGTACATCTGGTATCTGCGGCTCTTCCGGTGCTTCTTCTTGATGTGCCGTGATTTCTTGGGCACCCTCACCCTTGGTTGGTGAGGCGATTTGCTGGCTGCTGTCAGGTTTCAGATCCTCTCTAGCTCGAACGTCTTCTTCTTGCGCTAAAGATTCAGGCTGCTGTTCCTGGGCGTCTGGATTCAGATCATCCAGCGTCGTGCTCAACTCAGAGGCTTTGGTGTTGGGACCAGAAATTTGTGATCTTGGTTTGGGTAATTCTCTGGTTATTTATGGGAGTCGTTGCTCCACTATCTCTGGCAGATAGAGTTGCATCAGTTTTGAGGTCGTGGTCTGATGTGGACCGACAATGGTGAGGTTTGGTAGTTGGAGTGGTGGCGGAGGGTGCTCAATAACAAATGTGGATGGAAGTGTTTTAGGCTCTGGGTCATCCTAAATATCAATGATAGTGGTGGCTTTGGTCATGGCGCAGGTGCGGGGAGTGGCAGATGCAAGGGGTTGTGGGTTCAGTGGTTTGTTCGGTGAGACCCTAGTTTTGGGCCTCTTCACCAATGGTTTGGTACCAAGCACAACGCCCAAGATTTGGTTAACTTGTGCACCTAACAACACAACATTGTTTGGTAGTTGTCGGTAGGCCGGTCTTTTTCTACGCTCTAACTGATGTATCTCTTCTTCCTCCTCGGAGTTTGTTTGTGCCGAAGCGTCTGGCTTCTTTTGCTCGGGGCCTAAAATCGATCCTTCTCCTAGTTCATTGTCTTTTTTCTTCAAGATCTCCGCAGGCAAAATTTAATGCATTATTGATTTACGCTGGCTGCGTTTGACTCCTAGCCATGACATGAATTCCTTATCGAAGGCTTCCTCATCCAAATATAACGTAAGCATCCTTGTGTGGAAATGTTCCCTGCTGACATGTCTTAGCCAGACGAATGTGTTGTGCCAGTTCGTGTTGAAGGCAATATTCCTTGTGTTATAGTTGAGGAGCTCCTGCGGGATGCATAGCGTCTGCGTTGCGTCTATCATCCCATTATACCATTTGGAAAATGTTGCGTTGTTGAGTGCCGTGTTGTCCGAGTCTTGTTTGGACTGCCATGGCTCAAACATCTTCGCCATGCACCCCTTATCTGGTATTGCCGATTGTCTTCCCATAGGTGGCGTCCATTTGAACATTGAAAATTCCACAAGTAGGTATCCATAGGTGAAGGTTCCTCCCTTCTCTTGCGCTTCCTCGCAAGCTACTAGTAATTCCTCCAACATGAAACTACACCAGTTGAACACCGCTCCATTTGTGCAAAAGTCAGCAAATGATAACGCATATAGAGTGCATTCTTCCTTATATTAAGACCTCATAACCTTACTGGCTATGATGTAGCAGGCAGTTTGGACTGTCTTGGGCAATATTGGTTCAATTACTATTGTGCGTCCTCCTCTCTTTGTGTTAAATTTCTCATATAGGCTAATCTCGCCTTTCTTTTTCCCATGCTTATTGGGACCTTGGAATCCCTTCGACACATCCTCTCTTTGGGAGGATAGTCCAGTAAGTTGCTATATTTCTTCAACATGGATTGGATACCACTTATCCAACCATATACTTCTGTCATGCACCTTGCTTATCAGAAATTTTGTGCAGCGCGCAATCTCGCCTATGGTACCAAAGACTGGTAAGTCTCTCAGGTTCACGATGGTTGAGTTAAATAAGTTGATGAACTCTTCTTTTGGTACTACTTGCATTCCTCTGAATCCATATGGGACTATATCCCAAAAGACGTCTGTGTGCATATGTGGGAACAAGGCTGAATCCGTGAGGTCAAGGTCGAGGAGCTTAATGTGCTCTACCTTCCCTTTGAGATCGCCCACGATCTTGACCCGGGGGTCGTAGGGCTCATCTAGTACCGCTTCTTTAGTCACGATGCTTTGGCTTGCTCTGGCTCTCAGCATTCACACTTCTATGGCAGGTCAAAACTAGGGTTACATCTGTAGCTTTTATAATGGTCCCAACTGGTTCGCACTATTGAGTTCGGAAATGGCTATGCTCTTTTTATAATCAGTACATTCTTGACTGAGTTCTAAGAGCCTTATACTTGGATTAACGGGTAAGTTTTAGCAGTGACTGCTACTCATCATGATCGTATGGACGCAATCCAGGTGTGAGTTGTCCAACGAGACAGTTTAATCAAGGTAAATCCTATTGGCAATCTTGGTATTTACTTATTTCAGTGGAATAGGGACGTGGCCGATTTGAGACCTTTTTGTTTGACGGGTGGGTGTCCCAACGTGAACTTCGATGGCATCTTGGCATAATGTGTATTTATGGCTTAACAGGCTTCAGACGGGGTATTAGGATGGAAATAAAGGTTGTGACTAGACTGGGTTTGCGTGGCCTATGACAGATTGGATTTGGATTCATGGCCCTTCCGACCACAAAGGTTTTCCCCGTCGTCTTTAATGACTATCATTAATGGAGTCTCTTATGCTTCAGGTCCTATACTGCTGGGTCATCAGTTCTGTATCAATCGAAACTTAGAAAAAACAAATGAACTATGTGTTATGGCACAATACTGCGCATATGGACTTTATTAATTGTATTTACAAAACTTCAAAAAGAAAACAAAACTCAAATCTATCTATTGTACAAGCTCCTTCTGATTAGAGCGACTGTTCTTCTCTCTCAATTTTGATACAGGTAGGGCTTCAGGTGAGCATCATTCACCCATCCCAGTTGTAGCACACCATCCAGTTGTGCGAGTCTGACTTCTTCTGAGGGTCAGATCTCCACAACTATGAAGGGTCCCAATCAATGCATACGCAGCTTGCCAGGGTGCTTCTGGTATCGGCTTTCGTAGAGTAACACCTTGTCCCCTTGTGTGAATACCTTGGTCTTAATGTGTCGGTCATGCCAAGATTTTTTCCTTGCCTTTTCAACTGACTGATGGAAGTCTGCTAGAAATCTGGTTTCCTCGAGTTCTTGGATCTCCTCAAGTCTCTGCGCCACTGATTCCTCTTCTGTCATACATGTGACTTGTGCAATATACATGCTTGGAGTGATGAAATATGCAGGCACGACTGCCTCTCTCCCATAGACTAATTGGAACGATGTGTATCTGTGGAGTTTCTTTGTGGTTTTCCTGTAGGCCCATAGGACATTTGCAACTCTATCATCCCAGTCCTCCCAGTTTGCACAACAAACCTTTGTTAGTCCCTTTTCCAGAATCTTGTTGAAGGCTTCAACTGTTCCGTTGGCCTGTGGGTGGTATGGACTGCTCTTGTGATGCTAGATCAGAAATTCTATTGTAAGTTTTTCTATAGTGCTGCTAATGAAATGAGCTCCCTGATCCCTGGTTAGGCTCCTGGGACATCCTAGCTGGGTAATGATATTCTCAAAAATTAACCTAGTAGTAGTGTCTCTCGAACAATCCTATATCGCTGCTGCTTCTACCCAACGGGTAAGGTAGTCATTCGCGGTAATGATGTACCTAGCCTTTGAATGTTTGGTTGTGGGGTTGATTGGTCCAATGAAGTCAACTGCCCATTTCTCAAATGCCTGTAGATATCTAACTGGTTGCAGTGGTAGTTCATCTCGTCGTGACGACTTGCCCACCCGTTGAAAAACATCACACGATCTAGCGTATACTTTTGCGTCCTTGAATAATGTGGCCTACCAAAGTCTTTCCTGTAGAAATTTATGTGTCGTGGCCTCCTATGATTCCACTATGGCATTCCCAAAGTATATCCTGCCTTTCATGATCCAGGACGCATCGTCTGAGAATGTTGTCTAGTCCTAGTTTATACAATTTTCCGATGATCAGCTGGTAATATGCTGCTCTGACGACCATATGGCGCTTCTGGGTTGTAGAATATGTTTCAAGATAGGCCCCTGTACTGAGAAATATTTCTAGGTCCTCCAGATATTCCGGTATGGCCTCAATCCTGAATAAGTCTGCATCTGGGAGCTGGTCATCCACTACTCCGCAACTTCCTCCTGACTCTAGCCTGGATAGATGGTCGGATCTGATGTTGCATCATCCCATATTGATGATGAATTCAAAAGAAAATTCCTGAAATAACAACAACCAACTATAAATTCTCCCTTCCAACACAGGTTTATTAACTAGGTATTTCAGTGCGGAATGATCAGTGAAGAATTTGAAGTGAGATCCTAACAGATAATGTCTAAATTTCTATAAAGCATAAATCATTGCTAAGCCTTCCCTTCCCGTTGTTGTGTATTTGCATTCTACTTGCAACAACTTTCGACTCGCAAAATAGATAGGGTGATCCATAGCTCCATCTCCAGGTTGCGCTAAGACAACTCCTAAGGAAATTCCGGAAGCATCTACATGGACGTGAAATTCCTTCTCCTAGTTTTGGAATATCAGAATCAGTGCTGTAATGAGTTTATCCTTGAGTGTCTCAAATGATTTATCGCATTCGAGAGTCCATTGGAACATTTCAGCCTTTTTCAGGAGGTTTTCCAGAGGTGCAGTAAAGTTGGCATATCTTCGAATGAACCTGTGGTAGTAACCTATGTGTCCTAGTGTGGAGCGCAACTATTTAGCACTTGTAGGTGTTGTCATATTCACAATGACCGCAACTTTGGTTGGGTCTACCAATACTCCTTCTCAACAGACTATCTGGCCCAACAAGTTTCCATGTGGCACACAAAAGATACACTTTCTGAGATTTAATGAGATTTGCAATTCTCTGCATCTGCCAAACATTGGCCTTAGCAGTGCTACATGTTCCTTAAGAAGGCTATATATTGTCCAATCATCCATATAGACTTCTATAAATTTGTGAATGAATTCTCTAAAGGCTGCTATCACAATCCTGGAGAAAACTGTAGGGGCGTTCTTTAAACCAAATGGAATTACGTTGTATGCAAAAGATCCCCATTCTGTAATGAAGGTGGTCTTTCTTTTATCTTCTTCAACAGTCCTGACTTGATGGAATCCTGAAAATCCGTCTATGAATGAGTATGATTCCTTCCCTGCAACCTGTTCTAGCACCTCATCAGTAAATGGTGTTGGGAAAGGGTCGTGCACACAAGCAGAGCTGAGGCTTCTGTAGTCCACACAGACTCTAATATCCTCAGTGTCTTTCTTGATTTGAATGACTATCGGGCTGATCCACCCTGCTTCTTATACCACAAAAATGAGACCTACTTCTAACATCTTATCAATCTAGTTCTTAAATTTTTTTTTACTTTTGGGTTAAGATGGTATGGTCTATGTCTGACAGGCTTGCATCCTGGTTTTAACTCAATATTCATTTCTCCCATGACTCCTTTGATTCCATTTAATTCTGAAAAATTCTTTGGGAACAAATCCTCATATTCCCTTAGTAAACTCTGTATTTCCTGACTGGTTTTCTCATCCCTGTAATCTCCCACCATATCTATCTTTGGTTGCTCTGCAGTCGCTATGTTGTGTTTGCGTAATTTTAATGGGTGGTTGTAGGAACTGTCGGTCTGGCTGGGTATGGTGTTTTATCTTTCTCTGCTCCCCTCTATCTCTTTGATGGATAGGTTTCTCAGTTCTTCTAATTCATCTAGGATTTTTGAATCTTTGCTAATCTGATAGCATTCTATGGGCTTGTCAATCAAGGGTAAGTGGAGTTTAGTCTGAAGTTCTTGGGTATGCTTGGGACACACTACAAAGTTTGATCTCCTATTACTATTGGTTGTAAAAAGAAGTTCTTTAATCTTTTGCCGGGCTAGCTCAAGCTTAGGGTACTTACTTGAGAATGAGAAGTCCTTGCAAAATTGCGCTTCCAATGTCTCCCAGTCCCTGGTCTGTCTTCTAGTTTCCTCATGTATGAAACAAGCTTTCGGGATTGGGCCTAGAGAATGGGGAAATACCTGAACCCAGAAGTGAGAGGGTATCTCCGCAGCCTGCCACTATGTCACACACTGTTCAATGTGTATCCTAGGATCCGATTCTCCATTGAACGGTTGCACAACTTGGAGATCTGTCTGCATCTCTGGTTCTAGTTGCTCCTTATTCCAGAACCTGTACTTGATAGCTTGCTTCACTTCATCCCAACTTCTGAGTATGGATTTATGAGTGGCCCACCATCTAGCGGGGGTGTTCTGAAAGGCTACATATAGTACCAAGATTCTTTGATATTCTCTCACATTCTCTTCCATATTTTGCAAAACATTGTCTAGATCTGAGGTACCATCATATACTGGGTGTTCTCTAACTTCGATCCCAACCCATCTGGTCATTCTGACAGTTGTGTATCTTCTTGATAATTTTTTGTGCGAACCTTGTTGCCAACTATCAAAAGCCAGTTCTGAATCTTCATCTCCCGACTGTATAGTTCACTAGCTTACTGATCCACCAACAGTCGGATTTATGTAATCATTTCTTGTCCCCGCTGTTATACTGTAAAACTGGTCTAGGTCTCCTTCCTCCATATTATTGTCTATTGGTTCTGTGTACCTGCGTCCTACTTATGGATACAAAGGTTGAACTACCTTGATTCCCTCATCTTCAAAAGTCATGGTATCTTTCTTTAAATCGGTTACTGCATAATTGTCATAGGCCCAATCGATACCAAGTAGTGTAGGGTAGGGGTCTTTGTCTCCCATGATCTCAATGATTTTAAAGTCAGCTACTTTTTTTACTCCTGCTGCATCGATTTCCACATTCTCCAGCCTTCCTATGGGGAAGATATAGTATTGGTTTTCCATCCTTAACTGAATTGGGGAAGACGTCAGTCTTGGTTTTCCTAAGACTTCCCAAGTCTTCTTACACAAAATGTTCACATTTTACCCTAGGTCCAACATGATGTTCTTAATTTTGAAGTCGTCCAACTGGGCTACCAGTCGAAATTCTTTTCCAGTTCGCACTTTTCTTCGTTGCACTCTCTGAGTAATCTTCTCAGAAATATTAGCCCTTGTCCTTGCTTCTGAGGGTTCCTCATTCCCTAAGACTAGGTGTTGTAACAGATATTAAATTCGACTATGTTGCCCAAAGTACAAATTGGTTCTCATTTATTCACATTAACAAGGGGCTGCTGGCATTGGGAATGTCATCAGTGCATTGGGAGCATAGAGGATGCAAAAGAAGTGTTTGATAGAAAGCTGGCATTGGACGTGGTCTTATGGAACAAAATGATTGCAGGTTATGCCCAACATGGTTATGGCAAACATGCGCTTCAACTCTTTGAGCAAATGCAATGTGTAGGTATGAAGCCAAACTGCACGACATTTGTCAGTGTGCTTTCTGCATGCAGCCATGCAGGTCTCATGGATGAAGGTTACCATCATTTCAATTCCATGGTTAGTTGCTACGAGATTACTCCAATGATCGAGCATTATAATTGTATGGTTGATATTATTAGTCATGCTGGGCACTTGAATGAGGCAATGGAATTTATAAATAAGATGTCTGTTGAAGCTGATGCTATGATATGGCGGACCTTGCTTGGTGCTTGCAGGGTCCATGGTAATTTGGAACTAGGAAAATATGCATCACAGCGTATTCTTGAGCTAGAGCCTGAAGACTCTGCTGCATATGTGCTTCTATCAAACATCTATAGTGCGGCTGGAAGATGGGATGACAAAGATGACGTGAGAAAAGGAAATGAATGCACAAATGAAGAAGGCAGGCTATGTCCCAGACACAAACTTTGTATTTCATGATGCTGATGAACTACAACTATGAAGTGCTGCACCTGGAGGAAAAACGACATACATTGCTGCTCTTATGAAGAACACAGGAATAATATATGCTAATGAATTGAAAAACTCAAGACTCAAATCTTTGTCTACGAATATTCATCGAATGGGTGTAACAAACAGCATAATCCGCAACTATGATGGCAGAGAGCTGCCAAAAGTGTTGGGTCCGAATTCACTTGATAGGGTGTTGTTAGATGCACCATGTAGTGGCACTAGTATCAGTTGGAAAGGCGAAAATGTGAAAAGTAAAAAGAGTGCTGAAGATATAATGAAATGTGCTTCTTGCAGCAAATTGACATGGTAGATGCAGGCTCACAATCGGGGAGACAGCCCGGGAGCCTTTTTAGAGGCTAGGTTTTGTAATGTATTTTTTCAGCAAATATAGAACAAAATGCTAAGATTCTACACTTTGTCACTGTCTAATTCCGTTTTCTTCCTGTATTATTGTTTCTGAAGTTTTCATCACTGCTTTTTCTACCTTATGTTCATTATTTCAGCTTGTAATGGTTACAATTCAGTACAACCTCTGATGTAGCTATTTGAAGTATCCCTTAATGTGCAGTTTTTCCTCTGTTTTGCCGTGAGTAGAACAAGATCTGCACCTTAATCGTTTTGCCTCATTTACAAGTTTTATTTGTTCACAGCCTTTCCTCTGTCTTTCTATGAGTGAGACAAGACCTGTGTTCAGATATTTGAAGTTTCGTGTTACTTCTTCTATTGAAAGGAAGACCAGATACCTGGCTTTTTCTTTCAATTTTGTTCATCCTCTATCTGCTATCCATCCTCATGATTTTTTAAAATGAATTAGACAAACGAGGTCATGCCTTTTGTTTCTGATCTATAAATGAGTGGAATGACTATTTTAGACCTGGTTCTAGAAGCCTCCTATGACTGACCGATCAACACGATTTATTTCTTTTAAAAATGTGCTAAGACTTGGCTCTTTTACAGCCTAGAGTCAACTCTTGCGACAACACTAGGTACAATGCATTGCACAAATTTTCTGTTGGTTGGTCATTCCCTTGAATTTCGAAGAATAATTGAAACCAAAGATCAACTGCGTTCTGGGGTTGCTCAGACTGTCTTAGTATGACTACAGGGTTTCTGGGTGCAGGGGGTGATGAAGGGACTTGTGCCATCATAGGGTAAACAGTCGACTGGGGGGGGATTCCCTTGCATTTCATGACTAGGAATATTCTGGAATACATCTATGGCATCTTTAAAGAACAAATTTTTCTTTAGGGGGTCATACCTGTCTCCCTTAGGTGTTGATTTTTGGATATGAGGTAGAGTATCAGCATCAGCTCCTGTCTTTGCTCCTTCTTGAGTAACGATATTAAGGTTGGGAAATTGTCCTTTAGAAATCCTCTTGATCTCTGAGCTGATAAGGTTAGTTCCTCTTTGTCGTACTCTGTCTTCCCACTTTGCAATTAACTCTGGACAATCTTCATTTGCGTGTTCGTTGGTTCTACAGTGAGACCACCATGGCCGCCTTGGATGAGGACAATCTCTGGCCAAGTGACCTTGTTCATCGCAATTATAACATCTGCTTGGTCCTCGTCCCCCAGTTCTTCCTCCTCTAAAATATCCTCTAGCTCCACCTCCTCGACCTCTTCCTGGTCCTTGAGGGTTTTCATTCACCCAGAATGTTGTTTGGTTTAATCTGTCTACAAGTGCGTCCAACGCTCTACATTGATTGGCAGTATGCATAGTGGATGCGCAAACTCACAGTGTATTGTGTTTGGTACTGTCGAATATTTATGCATGATGGGGCACTATCTTGGCCCATGGTCCTGGATTCGAAAGATTTCACAATATTCTGTTGTTGGTGCTTCTTGGCCTCCTGGGAAAGCATGATATGGGGTAGGGTTATGGAATGATGAATTCGTCGACACTTGCGCAAATCCTTCCGTGGGTCCTGGTGGGGTTACCATTAGATTCTAAGGAGGTCCTAGTTCCCTCATTCTCGGACATTCATTTGCTAGATGAACTTCCATATAAAATCCAGTGCACCAAACCTGTGGTCGTCCTGGTCTGGGTATTATCAGCTCCTGAATATTTTCTGTCAGTGCCAATATCTGCCCTTGTAGTTGCACCAGATTCACATCTACTGGGGGTCAGGTTACTCTCAGGCTCCCGGTGTATCCCGCCATGGATTCAATCTTCATCGATTGTTCCAAGGCATATGTTAATGTGGCTATCTGCTGTTGCATTAGCGGAATTCGAGTAAGAGGCAACAACCCTTGAATGCACCACTCCCTTTGATGTTATTCATGTATTGGATGTGATAACCTCCCTTTGGCATGTTTAAACTTCTGGCTGTACTCCCAGGCTGATTCTCGTTCCCTCAGCTGGATCTCACGCAACTCAGACAAAGCCTGTTGTTCTAACTGTGGTAGTTTGAATTCTTCTATAAACCTCGTCCGTACCTGGCCAAGTGTGGACGCTTGATCTTGTGTCCCTGACACTCCTGGTTCAATGATATTCATGTACCACTTGAGAGAACGACCTCTCAAGGTATTCTAGAACTCAACCATCTTATTCACATCCGGAGTTCCTCTGGATCTCTAGATCTCTTCACAAAGGAACCAATGCTGCTCAACGTCTTCATCTCCCTTACCCCAAAATTATAGGTATCAGGCAATCAAACCTCTTGCATGGCTGGCCATCACTAATCCTATTGTTCATATCAATATGAACCCTAACGGTCCCACTTGTGATCTACCGAGAGATCCCAATATCCTCCCTGTACCTGCAACTCCTGGTTGTGACTGACTAACTAATTGTATTGGAACAGAATTAGCATGAGAAGGTAGTATCGAACTTACTGCTTGAATAGAAGGCACTTGGGGTATGGGTGATTCGGGGCTGGCGCCATTAGCTTCGAGGTGGTTTTATTTGATCTGGGGGGTCTCGTTATCTTCCACTAGGACGATCTCTTCGGCCGGATTCCTGATCTCTCCTGTTATTGGGGCTGAATCTTCTCTTTCTCCTCCAAGATTCATGTCGACTTCCTCCTCTCTTTCATCTGCACTTTCTCCCTATCATCTCACTTCCTAGGGACTTCTTTCTCTCCTTGCTTCTCTCTCGTTTAATATTTGACTGGCCAATCATTCCTGTCTTCTCATCTTCTGCAGTTCTTCCATCTATCTTTCCTCTACTTCTCCCACTCCACCTTCTTTCCTCAACTTTTTAGACTGTCTTGCGAATTTCTTAAGCTTTCCGTGCCACCACTTCTCAACTATGGCGGCTCTCTTCAAGTCTCCCTCATCTCTTGAATCCATTTCTTGTTGTTCCCCCCCCATTTGTCAAAGAACCCTTCCCCTCTCTCATGCCATGACTCTCACCCCGTCTCACCCTACCCCAAGCAAGGGTGTTTAGGTTTCCATCTAGGTCAGGGACATAATCAACATCCCTTCCTCTATAAAAAAAAAATTAATCCACAGGGGGATTTCTCTCAAGAGTCTTCCCCTTGCGCCTTTCTTGAAAATTTCCTCTTCCCATGAAAAGGATTGGTGGTTCTCAGCTGCAAATTCGATTATGTATCCCTCTAGCATGGTAATAACCCAGAAATTCATAGCTCGTGTAACTGGGCAATCTAGCCTCTGGAGTGCCGCTAAATTTTTGGTATCCCACACACAGATATTCTTGGCTCGTCCCTGGAAATCTGGAGCTTCTTGAAGCCTCTTTATCCAGTGAAAAAATTATTCCAGGAATTTAACCCAGAAAATCTCATACTGGTCGTTCGATGTTTCTAAGTAAAATATTGCTTCACGAGTGTTTTCCACTGATTTTATCCTTGGTTCCTCTTCTTTCCATATGAAGACGTCACCAATCCTTTACCACCATTGATCAATTCTAGATCTATGGATCGGCGACAACATTCTCCCTACAGGTTCCCTTTTAACACAAGTCTCGGCAACGGAACCATTTTGTTGGCGCAAATTTGATCGGACCAGGGTCCTTCTCAGGTTACCAACAAAAGGCACCGTGTAGTCTAGAGCACTGGAATTTTCATCTCCTTCGAAGAGAAGAAGTCTCACCCGAAGCGCTACTGAGACAAATATATAGGGAAGGGTAGGGAGAAGACTAAAGAGAATCCATAGAGCAGTCAGAATTCATTCCTGTTCTTGCGTAAGAGACATTAACAGATCTAAAACATATAAATGCAAGAATCCAACCTACTTACGTTGCGAGCAAGCATTTAAACAGTGAGCCATCAAATAGAACTCATAAACCATAAGGAAATACTGTAATGCATAAGTAAGCATATAAAGACACAAGATATTTGAAATTTGGTCCTGCTTCATATTATCTTTAGGATCTTTCTCTGATTACAGACTCAGAATTACATAGTGGGGCTCTATACAGACTCTTGGCTCTTAGACCCATGTCACAGAGTTCTAATTCTCTAGTTGATAGTTCTTATTCATTATAGAATCAGACCTATCCTTTCCCGACTTACAACAATTATCGATAGCTAATCCCAAAATCTGGGTGACTCTGACCAACCTGACTCAACTCAACCCAACTAACCAACTTATGAACTAATGAATCAACTGGTGAGAGAACAAGCCAATGAACAGGCGAACGAACCATTTTACAATTGTGTTCGGTCCTATATATAGCTAGGTTGTGTCTTCCTTCTCGATTTGCATGCTTTCTTGTTCTGTAGCAACCGTTTTTTGCTTTGCTGGCGTTGCGCTGACTTCCACAACTGCTTTCTGTTGCTCTTTCTCCCGACCTCTGATGGAGTTTTCGCAACTCGTGCTTAGTCAAAAATTTGTACACTTCTTTCTGAAAAACGAAGGACCCAACATGTGGAACTACCTTACTTATCATATCATGCTCCTATTATAGTACATCTAGATTCATCGTCACATAAAATTTCTTATCCATTTAAATTAAATTCTGATTGGATAAATGAAGACGGCTTCAACTCCATTGTATTTGCAGTTTGGTCGGACCAACTCTTCCTCTCTGAATCCTGTATACAATGCCGTGTTATTTGGAATCTTAGGAGCCTTAAGGCACACATTAAAGTGTGGGAAACCACCAACAAGAATCACAATACTCAAAGATTATATGATCTCGAATTTGAGATTCAGTCACATGTACTTGCATATATCAGCGCGGGGGCTGTTGGTGATTTAATCCATATCTTAAAAGGTCTGGAATTGGAAAGGAACTCACTACTCCTTAAAGACGAAGCCACCTAGCGACAATGCTACATAATTACCTGGCTTAAGAGTGGTGATCTCAATACCAAGTATTTCCATCAATATGCCAGCTCCTCTAGGAGTAAAAAACACATATGGAAATTAACTGATGATATGGGCACTCTTCATGATGGACAACAAGCTTTAAAACTTGTTGTTGTCAATTATTTCAAACCTTTATATGAGGCAAAACCTCCTCAGAATCTACAATCTACAGTTACATTGGCTAGGCTTTATCCACATTTTATTTCAGAGGAAGACTCACTCTTGCTAGACAACCCATGTACTCTGCAGGAAATTATGAATTCTCTCAAGTCTTTCTCAAAGGACAAAAGCCCTGGTCCAGACGGATGGACGGTAGAATTTTACCTACATTTTTTTGATCTGGTTGGTCCAGATCTCCTATAGCTTGTGGAAGAAACTAGATTTAGTGGGAAGGTGATAGGAGCTTTGAACTCGACCTTACTCACTCTTATTCCTAAATCCGCCTCCCCGTCAACTTTTGGCGATTATAGGCCTATTTCCCTATGTAACCTTTTCTACAAACTCATCTAAAAAATTATTGCAACAAGGATCAAGCTCACCCTCTCTCATTTTCTTTCACAAGAGAAACTTGGTTTTTTAAAAGGTCGACAGATTCTTGATGCTATTGGCACAACATAAGAATGTGTACATAGTATCAAAAGTAAAAAATCCAAGGCACTTATCCTTAAACTTGACCTTAAGAAGGCTTTTGATAGCATCGACTGAGATTTCCTCCGAATGATCTTGATCCAGACATGCTTTAATCACTCGATGATCAAGTGGATCATGAGCTGTGTGACTAGTGCAAACCTTGCAATCCTGGTAAATGGAAAATATACTGACTTCTTTCGCATTGGAAGGGGTATGAGACAGGGTTGTCCCCTCTCTCCACTAATCTTCATTTTGGATATGGAAGCCTTGAGCCTTCTCCTCAAGTCCGGTCAAGCAGAAGGCAAGATCACTGGTTTAAAGGTGTCTAGGACTATCAAAATTTTACATCTTCTTTTCGACGATGATGTCCTCATCATGATGACAGACTCATTACAAGAATGACAAGCAATCAATGAAATCTTAAAACTCTTCTGGAGTGCCACATGATTGTCAATTAATTGGTACAAATCTTCATTCCACTTCGCTAACCTACACCAACAATCCCTAGATCTGCTCAAAGGTATTTTTCCATACACCTTCTCACATCTTTCCACTGGTCTTAATTATTTGGGCTATTTTTTAAAATCTGACTCCTATAAACCGGGGGACTGGAACTGGCTTATTGCCAAAGTCCAAAAAAAGACAAGTCACTGATGCACATGATGGATCTCACTTGGAGGGAACTTCACTCTCATAAAAGCAGTAATTGAAGGGAAACCTGTGTACTGGATGGCTCTAGCAGCCATACCTGCTACAATTCTCACAAAACTTCGCAGACTGATTTACAACTTCCTCTGGTCGGGTTGCTCAGAATTTTCTCGCCAACACCTCTGCAATTGGAAAACTCTGTCTAAACCAAAACATAAAGACGATTATGGGCTTCAAAATCTACACCACTTCATTCAAGCACTGGCGACCACTACCCTCTAGTGCGTGCTGACTTCCTCAGGCATCTGGCACTCCATCATTACTGAAAAATATCTCAGCCATCATTTTGTTAACAATTGGCTTCATACCGAAACTATACATACCAGTGCGAACATGGCGTCCTCATACTTTTGGAGAAATTTAATTAAAGCAAAATCCCTGATCTCTTGTTGGCTATGCTGGATCCCAGGCTCGGGGCATTCCATTGAGTTGGGGCGCGATTGTATTCTTGGTCTAGGTGACCACTCCTTACTTCCTCATTGTTTGGTATCCCAAATCCATACAAAAAATGTGTGGTATCTTTATCAAGTGAGAGTCAGATCCAAGTCGACACTTATATCAGACAACTTGATCACGAGTGATGCACTCAGTCTCAAAGAAGAACTCACTCCTATTTGGAATAATTTTTGTCTTTCCATCACTCTCTCGGGCATTCACCTTAAAAATACAGTGGATTCCCTCCAATGGTCCGGGGGAAACCACTCGGGACTCATAACAGTCCAGAACATATACGCAGAGATTGCAAACTCCCACTGGCATACAAACATCCGCGGATGGAGAAAGCAAATGTTTTCCTAGAAGCTACCGCTCAAAATAAAACTCTTTACCTGGCTATTGACTGGGTACAAATTGAATACTTGGGACATTCTTCAAAAGAAAGGCTGGAGTGGACCAAATCTCTGTCACTTGTGTCACACCGATGCTAAAACTGCAGATCATATTTTCATTAGCTGTACATTTGCCAGAGAAGTTTGGGACAGACTTACATTGACTCTCAATATTAAATCCACCCGGGACGAGCCTGATCTCTCCAACTTCTTTGATCATTGGACTCACCGAGAACATAATTATAAACATCTCCCTTCATTGGTCTACTGTTCTATTTGGCTAGTTAGGAATCAAACTATTTTTGAAAACGTAACCCCTTCCACTGACATTGCAGTTCACAAAACTCTTTGTTTCTTTAAAACCTGGAATGAACTTCACTTACAGAAGACTAGATTGCAACACAACAATCAACTTCTTGACTTAGAGGACATCCCCAGAGGCTGGTTTGACGGAGCAGCACAATCAATTGGCGATTAGAGTGGAGCTGGAGGATTGATAAGAATCACAAAAAACTCCATTTATAAATGGACTTTCAACTGTGGACCAGGGACCAATACCATGGCTGAATTATTGGGCGCTTGGGATACGCTTTATTTGGCTTCCAGACTACATATTGATACCCTTCAGATTCTTGGGGACTCCAGGATTATTGTTGAGTGGTTGAACAAGAGGAATGATCTTCAAGCAATCTCTCTCTCAGCTTGGAAGGATAGAATTAGACTTCTACAACTTGCTTTCAAAAAACTCAGTTTCATTCACATCTATCGCCAACACAACAAATCAACAGATCTTCTTTCAAAGGCTGCTCTCCAGAAAAAAAGTGGGTATCATAACATATAATCATTGGATAGATGGGCATGAGGGCCCTCCACATTTTCTAACACTATTCTAAGAAATATTTCTCTCTCGGCATTGGTCTCTTTTGATCAGAAATCTAATTATAACTAGGACACAAATGAAATCTTGATTTCCTAGAATCTTGTACTTGCATGTCGGGACTCCTCTCCCCCTACAACTTATTTGTTTTATTCTCTCACTATTTCTTCTTTTTTGAACTTTCCTGCCTTATTAGTCGAGAAACCACTATAAACGAAAGTTGTTTTATTCCTCATCACATTAACGCTTTTAGCTACATTTATAATCTTCGATTTGAAGAACACATTATATTATACTATAATGGAACAACTTTCCATTAGAAAAAAAAAAAACAATTTTGAAAGAGCATTTGTATCTTTCTAATTCTAATTTTTTTTTGTGATTATAAATTAAAAAGGAGGAGTTATCCCTTAAGATATATATAGTAGTAACAATCCACTACTCTATAGTAATAACAATTTTGGAAGAGCATTTGTATATTCATGTATAACATTATTTATCTTTACTTAATAGTTGTCTAATTTCAAATCTTCCTATATGTTTTTCCATTTTCTTTCTTTTTAAAGTTATAAAACTTAATAGTTATCTAATTTCAAATCTTTCTATAAAGATGTTTTTCCCTTTTCTTTTTTTAAAGTTATAAAAAACTTTACCTTTGAGTATGACATTGTTTCATAATACAATAATAATAAATAATTACTTCTCATTTAAAGCAAATCCAATAAAAGATAGGCGGTATAACCTATATATTGAATCATTATTCAAACTTCTACCTAAAGCAAATCTATAACAATGTTCATAATTTTTTTTAACATCATTCATAAATTAAGTTCCTTTTAATATAATATTATTTTATGTGTAGTAGAAGTGTATTTTCCAAAAGAATAATCTAATAGTAGTGTATTTTCCAAAAGAATAATCTAATTATATTTATGCATAGAGCTCCTTGAAAAAGTGTGCAAATCATGTCTTAAAGGCCATAAGCACTACAAACAACAATTCAATTGAAGTTGTAATAAAGTCTCTCTTTGAAATGACTCAAAGGTCATTCCAAAGTATGAATATTTTAATGATTTCAAAGGTCATAAAATGTTCACGATTCTTACATGATGACATTACCTACTATATAATATGCGAAGATTATTGACNTGAAGTTGTAATAAAGTCTCTCTTTGAAATGACTCAAAGGTCATTCCAAAGTATGAATATTTTAATGATTTCAAAGGTCATAAAATGTTCACGATTCTTACATGATGACATTACCTACTATATAATATGCGAAGATTATTGACTTATGTTTTTTTATTAATTCAAAGTCATTATTACTTTATTACTTTATAAATTTTATAATATTTTATTTTACAATAATAATGATGAAACTGATTATTGTTTATTGAGACTAGAATTGGTTTATCGGATTTTAAGAAAAGTAAGAAAAATAAAATTTTGTTTATGTCACCATAAGCATTATAAAGAAAAATAAAATAAGCATTACAAGATCACCATAATTTTGATGACTTTGAAAGTTAGGAAGGTCGATATTATGACAAATAATTTGAAGTTGTGATCTAATTTGGGTATATGTAGGGCACTCTAAAAAAAGTGTTTTTCATCTTCAACCCCCCCCTCCCCCCCTTTTTTTAAACTAAAAAGACTAAAAAGAGCAAGGATTCTATTATATTCACAAAATTGTACAAAGAGAGCTAGGAGGTCTGCCATTAAAGGAAACCAGACCCCAGACCCTGCTAGAGTCACCAAGATGTCAAGTCATTACCACTAGGAGCCAGTCACCTATCAAAGATACATATCCATAGATTTTAGGTCCCGGGGCTTATAGCCTTAATACATATCTATACTAGGAAGAAGAGAGTGGAACCTAAGCTCCTGATTAGCTGCCTAAGATAAAATAAAGACTTGAGCCATAGTAAAAAACAAAATAAGAAACAAGAACCAGTCAACCTGGTTCGAACTTTGCCTGATGGCTCTTGGTCGGAGTTTGGCTTTCTGCGTGAGCCTGTACATCCCCCTCGTCTTGGTATTCATCCACGTCAGTGGGGAGATTAAATGACCCTAGTGGGCTCTGCGTCACTGGGCTATGCTCCTGTTGTTCTTGTTGCTGGGTTCTTTGAGTGACTCTGAATTTGATTCTGTGCTGGGACTGGCAAAACAACTCGAAATTTCCTTCAAGGATATGGATGACATGAAGCAGGTCTGCTTGGTATCATTTAGTTTTATGTAGGGCTTGACCAACGACGACCTTGACCATCCAATAGGTCTCTAGCAACCTGGAATATCTAGTTTCTCTAGTTTTGGTGTCGACAAAATCTTTCACCCAATCCTCTACATCCTCGATAATCTCGGCGTACGGGAGTTCCCAATGCTACAAATGAACAAATTCCTCTACAATTTCTAATTCATTAATCTCCTCTTGTGAACAAAATTCCACGAATCTTGTCTCGGCTGCCCATGCATCCCTAGTTGCCAGGGTGGAATGGGTAGGGCCTTTCAAAGACAAGGATTTCTTATGGTGATGACCCAATTTTTTCCCTTTGAATTTCCTTTTATAGAGGTGGGACATTGATCCCGAATTGGTGTCCAAGAAGGCCTAAAAATCAAAGTGACCAGAATGGCTTCAAAACGGACGTGTGCATAGGCCTCATCGACACGAACCCAACACAACTTGAATGGGCTCAAATGAATGTCGTATGCTCAAGATATTGCGGTCTGTGCGTTTCGTCAAACATGCAAAAAAAAAAGATGTTGACTGTACAATCTGTATAGTGCTGGCGTGGAAGCTGACTATACAGGCCATACAATTGACGTGGAAGGGTACATTGATGTTGATGTGGACATGTTGCTGACTGAGAAAGTACAGGTGGACGAGTTGGGGGTGACACATGGCACCACTGCAAGGGTGACAAGTGGCACTAGCTTACGTGGCAGGTACATTGGATGCTGACGTGGCAGACACGTGGCTGGAAGATGGTCGAATCATGCACTGGCATGTGGTAGTTAGTTGGCATATGGTATGGTGCCACGTGGCCCAGTCATGGGCTACCACATGGTACCCATTCATTGGACAATGTTTTGGAAAAATTTGTTTTGGATTCCACCGGGTTCGAACCGTGACCTCCATAGGCGCCAGAGTCTTCACATAGGCTGGGCTACCAGACCACATATACGATGGTTCTTACCACTAAACATGTTCATATATATTTATGTTTCATTTTATGTACCGTCGACGGAGGATAGGGCTAGGGCTAGGCCCCAGCCTCCGACGCAAAACCACCATAGAACTCTTCTGTGTGACCCGCGGTTAATTGTTTGGTGCACGTTTCAATGTAACCCAACCCCCGATTCAAACTCCTATACGATGGTGCCATATAATCGACGGTCTATCACTTGGTTCAAATGATAAGGGTTGGCACTTGGTCGACCCGGCTAGCCCGCCGACCAAGGCGCACGACCAAGGGAACAGGTCCAATGACTAAACTGTTGTTAGAGCACATGGAGTATTAGCACACGACCATATGGCCACACCACAGACCAGGAGCCGAACGACAAGGGGGGCAATGTGACATGCCATATCGCTTGGGCACATGGCCACCCTCCATATGACTAGGGGCACAAAGATAAAGGGGCTACGCCTTGTTTTGGCATTTAGTGGGTTTTCTACCTTATTATATGATTTTTAAATGGATTTTAGCCTGATATTGGGAGATTTAATCCATTTTTGGAGGATCTTGGGCCCTTTTTGAGGCCAGTTCTTGGGGGGAAGTTGGGAGATGGTTACCAAATTCAGGCCTATATAAAACAAAGGCTCTTGAAGCCATGGAGGAAGGTTCAGAGCAAAGAAATGCTGCAGAATTGTTGAGCCAAGGCCATTGTTATGCAGGGAAGCTATTGAGGAGCGCACCTTTACAAGGAATTTATGGGAGCTTCGTGCATCCATTTTCAGTGCCATCCATTTTGATGGGTTCTTGAGATCTGGTAGAACAAGACCAGATAAATTTTTAACCTTTTTGGCACTTTCATGATGTACTTGAAAATATTTGAAGATAAATAAGAAATCCCACTGAGACAGAGGGTCGAAGACGTAGGTGAGATTGCCGAACTCCGTTATCACTTTGGTGTTTTCTAGTTTGTTGTTCTTCATACTTATGTTCAGATCTGTATATTATCTTATGGCTTCTATGTTTCCTCTTTCATTCTTCCTCTTTCATCAGTTTCCTAAATGGTAATTTAACTCATGCAAGATAACTCAACTATTGTTGTTTAAAAGATCTTTTTGGATCAAGTGGTATCAGAGGTAGTTGACAGTTGGTTTTTGAGATTGCATGTTTACCAGGGAAAAGCTCATCTCAGTTGAGAAAATGGCATCTAAAGAGGGACTTTCTCAAGTTGAGAAGGATATGCRAACTRCTCTCTTTTCCATGTCAGAGATGGTGAAAATGTTGTATGAAGACTACTTGGAATGAAAGAGATCGGTTCAAGAGAAACCTTCAAAGAAAAAAAAAAGCGAAGAAAGATTGAAGRAATTACCTTCTACACCGAATTCAGAAAACATCTCTGAGGTATGCAGTGGAATTCATTCATCAATTTCGCATTGTTCCCATCAAGATGGTTCTTTTGGTGCATTTGAAAAACATACAAGAGGTATAGGTTTGAAATTGCTAACCAAGATGGGTTATGAAGGAAAGGGCCTTGGAAATAAGGGCCAAGGTATCGTTAATCCCATAGAGGTTGTGGAAAGACCTCGTTATTTAGGATTGGGATACGATGAAGAGGAGATTGGAGCATTCTCCAAGATGGGCTCCAAACATCGTAAACAATTAATGTTTTGAATGATCAACTTAAGTCATTGCGGGAACACTTCATGAAAGGTGATGATGTATCACTCCAAGATGGTGATAGTGAATGCAGGTCATCTCCAAAGAAAAGTAAATATAAGCAAGACAAGTATAATGGTCATGATTTTTCTAATTCTCTTCTTGATTGTAAAAAACATAATCATGTAATTCAAAACTTGTGGAATATGTATCCATGTACTTTTTGTCATTCACCCAAGCATTGTGTTGCCAAGTCTTGGAAGAGACAATATTTGTACAGGAAGTTTATGTCAACCAGTAACGAGACACGACATAAAGAATCAACTTCACAATGGAAGAAAGAGAAGGACAAACAAGTCTGGATGCCAAAAAACCACTGCACTTATTGCAACAGGGTTGGACATCAAAAGGCTAAATGTTGGAAGCTTAATCTGGAGCTTCGTCCAAAGAAGGAAAAAAGGATTGTGCATGTACTCACCAAGGAAGAGGCATTAATAGTGAAGCAAGAGGAACACCATGAAGGAAAGAAAGCAGTGACTTGGTTATGACAGAAGTGGATGTCACATCTTCATTGTATTTTGCTTCCATTAATGTAATCACACATGTTGAAATGATGACCTATTATAACATAATTTTTGTATAACATAGTGTTTTATTTTTGTCATTATGAGTATGTAATCAGTAAGGTCCATTTTATAACTTTTTGCAGGACCAAAAGGTCTTTAGTGAGGAGGTGTGATCTAGAATTGGATCCTGGAGCCAAGATGGGGTCTAGGAAGGCCTAAACATCAGAGTGCTAAGAATGGCTTCAAAACAAACGTGTGCATAGGCCTCGTCGACACGAACTGAACACAACTTGAACGGGCTCAAACCAACATTGTATGCTCAAGATATTGCGGTTTGTTCGTTTTGTCAAATAGGAAAAAAGAAAGATCCTGACTATACAGTCCATACAGTCTGTACAATGTTGACGTGGTAGTTGTCTGTATAAGCCGTACGACCTTAAACGGACGTGGCAGGGCGAGTTGATGCTAACGTGGACAGGTTGATGACTGGGCAAGTACAGGTGGACGAGTCAGGGGGTGACACGTGGCACCATTACAAGGGTGACTCGTGGCACTAGCTTACATGGTAAGTACAATGGCAGGTACAATGGATGTTGACGTGGTAGACATGTGGCTGGAAGATGGTTGAATCATGCACTGCCACATGGCAATTAGTTGGCATATGGTACGGTGCCACATGGCCTAGTCATTGGCTGCCACGTGGCACACATTCATTGGTTAATGTTTTGGAAAAAATTGTTTTGGAGTCCATCGGGTTCTAACCATGATCTCCATTGGTGCCAGAGTCTTCACATAGGTCGAGCTACCAGCTCGCCTATATGGTGGTTCTTACCACTATATGTGTTCATATATATTTATGTTGCATTTTGTGTCCCGTTAGTGGAGGATAGGGCTGGGGCTAGGCCCCAGCCCCTGGCGCAAAACCACCATAGAACCCTATCATGTGACCTGTGGTTAATTGTTTGGTGCATGTTTCAGTGTAGCGCAACCCCCAATTCAAACTCCTATACGATGGTGCCATATAACCGACAATATATCACTTAGTTCAGATCATAAGGGTTGGTGCCCGGTCGGCCGGGCTAGCCCGCCGACCAAGGTGCGCGACCAGGGGCACGGGTCCAATGACTAAATTGTTGTTAGAGCGCGTGGAGTATCAGCCCGTGGCCATATGGCCACAACACAGACCAGGAGCCGAATGGTAAGGGGGCCAATGCGTCAGGCCATAGCTCTTGGGCACATGGCCACCCTCCATATGACCAGGAGCACGAAGATAAAGGGGCTACACCATGTTTTGGAATTTAGTGGGTTTTCTACTTTATTATATGATTTTTAAATGGATTTTAGCCTGATATTGGGAGATCTAATCTATTTTTGGAGGATCTTAGGCCCTTTTTGAGGCTAGATCTTGAGGGGAAGTTGGGATATGATTACCAGCTTCAGGCCTATATAAACTAGAGGCTCTTGAAGCCATGGAGGAAGGTTGAGAGCAAAGAAATGCTGCAGAATTGTTGAGCCAAGGCCATTGTTATGCAGGGAAGCTATTGAGGAGTGCACCTTTGCGGGGCATTTCTAGGAGCTTCATGCATCTATTTTCAATGCTGTCAGTTTTGATGGATTTTTGAGATCTGGTAGAACAAGACTAGATCATTTTGTAACCTTTTTGGCACTTTCATGATGTACTTGAAAATATTTGAAGAGAAATAAGAAATCCCACTGAGACAGAGGGTCGAAGACGTAGGCGAGATTGCCGAACTCCGTTATCACTTTGGTGTTTTATGGTTTGTTTTTCTTCATACTTATGTTCAGATATGTATATTATCTTATGGATTCTATGTTTCCTCTTTCATTATTCCTCTTTCATCAGTTTCCTAAATGGTAATTTAACTCATGCAAGATAAATCAACCATTGTCATTTAAAATATCTTTTCGGATCAAGTGGTATCAGAGGTAGTTGATGGTTGGTTTTTGAGTTTGCATGTTTACCAGGAAAAATCTCATCTCAGTTGAGAAAATGGAATCTAAAGAGGGACTTTCTCAAGTTGAGAAGGATATGCAAACTACTCTCTTTTCCATGTCAGAGATGGTGAAAATGTTGTATGAAGACTACTTGGAACGAAAGAGATCGGTTGAAGAGAAACCTTCAAATAACGACACAAGTGAAGAAAGATTGAAGGAATTACCTTCTACATCGAATTCAAAAACATCTCTGAGGTATGCAGTGGAAGTCATTCATCAATTTCGCATTGTTCCCATCAAGATGGTTCTTTTGGTGCATTTGAAAAACATACAAGAGGAAACTGATAACCAAGATGGGTTATGAAGGAAAGGGCCTTGGAAATAAGGGCCAAGGTATCGTTAATCCCATATAGGTTGTGGAAATACCTTGTTATTTAGGATTGGGATACGACGAAGAGGAGATTGGAGCATTCTCCAAGATGGGCTCCAAAACATCGGAAACAAGTAATGTTTCGAATGATCAGCTTAATTCATTGCGAGAACACTTCACGAAATGTGATGATGTATCACTCCAAGATGGTGATAGTGAATGCAGGTCATCTCCAAAGAAAACTAAAGATAAGAAAGACAAGTATAATGGTCATGATTTTTCTAATTCTCTTCTTGATGTAAAAAACATAATCATGTAATTCAAAACTTGTGGAATATGTATCCATGTACTTTTTGTTATTCACCCAAGCATTGTGTTGCCAAGTGTTGGAAGAGACAATCTTTGTAGAAGACATTTAACTCAACTAGGAACGAGACATGACATAAAGACTCCACTCCACAATGGAAGAAAGAGAAAGACAAACAAGTCTGGATGCCAAAAAACCATTGCACTTATTGCAACAGGGTTGGACATCAAAAGGCTAAATGTTGGAAGCTTAATTCAGAGCTTCATCCAAACAAGGACAAAAGGATTGTGAATATACTCACCAAGGAAGAGGTATTACTAGTGAAGCAAGAGGAACACCATGAAGGAAAGAAGGAAGTCACTTGGTTATGCCAGAAGTGGATGTCACATCTTCATTGTATTTTTCTTCCACTAATGTAATCACACATGTTGAAATGATGACTTGTTATAACCTCATTTTTGTACAACATAGTGTTTTTTTTTTGTCATTATGAGTATGTAATCAGTAAGGTTCATTTTGTAACCTTTTGGAGGACCAAAAGGTCTTTAGTGGGGAGGTGTGATCTAGAATTGGATCCTGGAGCCAAGATGGGGTCCAGGAAGGCCTAAAAATCAAAGTGCTCAGAATGGATTCAAAACAAACGTGTGCACAGGCCTCATCGACACGAACCCAATGCAACTTGAACATGATCAAACTGACGTTGTATGCTCAATATATCACGGTTTGTTCGTTTCGTCAAATAGGCAAAAAACAAAGATGCTGACTGTACAGTCCATACAGTCCGTACAATGTTTACGTGGCAGCTGACTATATAGGCCGTAAAGATGACATGGTAGGGCACATTGATGCGAACGTGGATAGGTTGCTGACTAGGCTAGTACAGGTGGACGAGTTAGGGGGTGACACGTGGCACCACTGCAAGTGTGACTCGTGGCACTGGCTTACGTGGTAAGTACAGTGGCATGTACAATGGATGCTGATGTGGTAGACATGTGGCTGGAAGATGGTCGAATCATGCACTGGCACATGGAAATTAGTTGGCGTATGGTACTGTTCCACATCGCCCAGTCATTGGCTGCTACATGGCACACATTCATTAGTTAAAATTTTGGCAAAATTTGTTTTGGAGTCCACCGGGTTCGAACCGTGACCTCCACGGGTGCTAGAATATTCACATAGGATGGGCTACCAACCCACCTATATGGTGGTTCTTACCACTATATGTGTTCATATATATTTATATTGTATTTTTTGTCTCGTCGGTGGAGGATAGCGTTGGGGCTAGGCCCCATCCTCCGGCACAAAACCACCATAGAACCCTACTGTGTGACCTGCGGTTAATTGTTTGGTGTGCGTTTCAATGTACCCCAACCCTCGATTCAAACTCCTATACAGTGGTGCCATATAACCGACAGTCTATCGCTTGGTTCAGATCACAAGGGTTGGCACCCGGTCGGTCGGGCTAGCCCACCAACCAAGGCACGCGACCAGGGGCACAGGTCCAACGACTAAATTGTTGTTAGAGCACGTAGAGTATCAACCCGTGGCCATATGGCCACAACATAGACCAGGAGCCGAATGATAAGGGGGCCAATGCGCCAGGCTATAGATTTTGGGAACATGGCCACCCTCCATATGACCAAGAGCACAAAGATAAAGGGGCTACGCCCTATTTTGGAATTTAGTGGGTTTTCTACGTTATTAGATGATTTTTAAATGGATTTTAGCTTGATATTGGGAGATTTAATCCATTTTTGGAGGATCTTGGGCCCTTTTTCAGTCTAGATATTGGGGGAAAGTTGGGAGATGGTTACCAGCTTCAGGACTATATAAACCAGAGGCTCTTGAAGCCATGGAGGAAGTTTCAAAGAAAATAAATGCTGGAGAATTGTTGAGCCAAGGCCATTGTTATGCAGGGAAGCTATTGAGGACTGCACCTTTGCGGGGCATTTCTGGGAGCTTCGTGCATCCGTTTTCAGTGCTGTCGGTTTTGATGAGTTCTTGAGATCTGGTAGAACAAGACCAGATCAATTTGAAACCTTTTTGGAACTTTCATTGTGTACTTGAAAATATTTGAAGATAAATAAGAAAGCCCACTAAGACAGAGGGTCCGAGACGTAGGCGAGATTTCCGAACTTCGTTATCACTTTGGTGTTTTATGGTTTGTTGTTCTTCATACTTATGTTCAGATCTGTATATTATCTTATGGATTCTATGTTTCCTCTTTCATTAGTTTCCTAAATGGTAATTTAACTCATGCAAGATAACTCAACCATTGTCGTTTAAAGATATTTTTGGATCAAGTGGTATTAGAGGTAGTTGACAGTTGGTTTTTGAGTTTGCATGTTTACTAGGGAAAAGATCATCTCAGTTGAGAAAATGGCATCTAAAGAGGGACTTTCTCAAGTCGAGAAGGATATGCGAACTACTCTCTTTCCCATGTCAGAGATGGTGAAAATGTTGTATGAAGACTACTTGGAACGAAAGAGATCGGTTCAAGAGAAACCTTCAAAGAACAACAAAAGTGAAGAAAGATTGAAGGAATTACCTTCTACACCGAATTCAATAAACATCTTTGAGGTATGCAGTGGAAGTCATTCATCAATTTCGCATTATTCCCATCAAGATGTTTCTTTTGGTGCATTTGAAAACATACAAGAGGTATAGGTTTGAAATTGCTAACCAAGATGGGTTATGAAGGAAAGGGCCTTGGAAATAAGGGCCAAGGTATTGTTAATCCCATAGAGGTTGTGGAAATACCTCATTATTTAGGATTGGGATACGACGAAGAGGAGATTGGAGAATTCTCCAAGATGGGCTCCAAAACATCAGAAACAAGTAAATGTTTCGAATGATCATCTTAAGTCATTGCGGGAACACTTCACGAAAGGTGATGATGTATCACTCCAAGATGGTGATAGTGAATGCAGGTCATCTCTAAAGAAAAGTGAATATAAGCAAGACAAGTATAATGGTCATGATTTTTCTAATTCTCTTCTTGATTATAAAAAACATAATCATGTAATTCAAAACTCTTGGAATATGTATCCATGTACTTTTTGTCATTCACCCTAGCATTGTGTTGCCAAGTGTTGGAAGAGACAATCTTTGAACAAGAATTTTATGTCAAACAAGAACGAGACACAACATAAAGACTCAACTCCACAATGGAAGAAAGAGAAGGACAAACAAGTTTGGATGCCAAAAAACCACTGCACTTATTGCAACAGGGTTGGACATCAAAAGGCTAAATGTTGGAAGCTTAATCCAGAGCTTCATCCAAAGAAGGACAAAAGGATTGCGCATGTACTCACCAAGGAATAGACATTACTAGCGAAGCAAGAGGAATCCCATGAAGGAAAGAAAGCAGTCACTTGGTTATGCCAGAAGTGGATGTCACATATTCATTGTATTTTGCTTCCATTAATGTAATCACACATGTTGAAATGATGACCTGTTATAACATCATTTTTGTACAACATAGTGTTTTGTTTTTGTCATTATGAGTATGTAATCAATAAGGTCCATTTTGTAACCTTTTGGAAGATCAAAAGGTCTTTAGTGGGGAGGTGTGATCCAGAATTGGATCCCAGAGCTAAGATGGGGTCCAAGAAGGCCTAAAAATAAAATTTCTCAGAATGGCTTCAAAACAAACGTGTGCGTAGTCCTCGTCGACATGAACCCAACACAACTTGAACGAGATCAAACCAACATTGTATGCTCAAGATATCGCAGTTTGTTCGTTTAGTCAAACAAGCAAAAAAAAAAAGATGCTGACTATACAGTTCGTACAATGTTGACATGGCAGCTGACTGTATAGGTCGTACGACCGTAAAGTTGACATGGTAGGGTACGTTGATGTTGACATGGATAGGTTCATTACTGGGCAAGTATAGGTGGATGAGTAAGGGGTGACACGTGGCACCACTGCAAGGGTGACTCATGGCACTGGCTTATGTGGTAAGTACAATGGTAGGTACAATGGATGTTGATGTGGTAGACATGTGGTTGGAAGATGGTCGAATCATGCAATGACATGTGGAAGTTAGTTTTCGTATGGTATGGTGCCACGTGGCACCGATTCATTGGTTAATTTTTTGGAAAAATTTGTTTTGGAGTCCACCAGGTTCGAACCGTGAACTCCATGGGTGCCAGAGTCTTCACATAGGTCGGGCTACCAGCCTGCCTATACGATGGTTCTTACCACTATATGTGTTAATACATATTTATGTTGAATTTTGTGTCCTGTCGATAGAGGATAGGGCTGGGGCTAGGCCCCAGCCCCCGGTGCAAAACCACCATAGAACCCTACCATGTGACCTGTGGTTAATTGTTTGGTGTGCATTTCAATGTAGCCCAACCTCCGATTCAAACTCCTATGTGACGGTGCCATATAACCGATAGTCTATCGCTTGGTTTGGATGATAAGGGTTGTTGCTCGGTTGGCCAGGCTAGCCCGCCGACCAAGGCACACAGGTCCAATGACTAAATTGTTGTTAGAGCGCGTGGAGTATCAGCCCGCAACCATATGGATGCAACACAGACCAGGAACTGAACGGTAAGGGGGCCAGTGCACTAGGCCATAATGCTTGGGTACATGGCCATTTTCTATATGACCGGGAGCGCGGAGATAAAGGGGCTGCACCTTGTTTTTGCATTTAGTGGGTTTTCTACCTTATTATATGATTTTTAAATGGATTTTAGCTTGATATTGGGAGATTTAATCCATTTTTGGAGGATCTTGGGCCCTTTTTGAGGCTAGATCTTAGGGGGAAGTTGGGAGATGGCTACCAACTTCAGGCCTATATAAACCAAAGGTTCTTAAATCCATGGAGGAAGGTTCAGAGCAAAGAAATGCTACAAAATTGTTGAGCCAAGGCCATTGTTATGTAGGGAAGCTATTGAGGAGCGCACCTTTGCGGGCCATTTATGGGAGCTTTGTACATCCGTTTTCAGTGCCGTTAGTTTTGATGGGTTCTTCAGATCTGGTAGAAAAAGACTAGATCTATGTGTAACCTTTTTGGAACTTTAATGATGTACTTGAAAATATTTTAAGAGAAATAAGAAAGCCCATTGAGAGAGAGGCCCGAAGACGTAGGCGAGATTGACGAACTTCGTTATCGCTTTGGTGTTTTATGATTTGTTTTTCTTCATACTTATGTTCATATTTGTATATTATCTTATGGATACTATGTTTCCTCTTTCATTCTTCCTCTTTCATCAATTTCCTAAATGGTAATTTAACTCATGCAAGATAACTCAACCATTGTCATTTAAAAGATATTTTCGGATCAGGCCTTGTATTGAGATCATGGCCCAAGGGACTGAACCAGATTAGATTGATAGGGAGAAGCATAGGACTTCCATACATAGAGCACTCTTTAGGATCAAGTAGTAATGCCTAGCCCAATATAACTGCTATGGTACAAACAATTTGAGCATTCACCGAGGTTGTTTAATAGATAGGTTATTTTTCCCTCCTATTAGGTGAGTGCGCCATCATAAACCCACGAGACATAACCCATGTCATCCCTGTACCTTCACCGCCATAACTACTCCAAGATAGGCCTTGATCCTTCCCCATATTCTGAAATGAATGTTGCATCTTGCGTTTGGGAAACCCCTTTCCTTCCCATGATTTTCAATTATGGGAGAATCACTGCAAAAATACATCACATCAAATCCAACAGATCACTCTCATGTTGAAAGGCAGATGACGTACCCACCCTCTACCTTTGCATGAGTTAGATTGATAAACTATCCTTTCTAAATGCTTTGGGATCTGAACCAACTTTGTGTGTTGCCTCCCTCACATCATGTGTTCTCTCCTCAACCCCAACCATATCTATCTGTCTTGATATTTCTACCTGGTCATGGAGCCCTCATGGTATTGGGTCCCACTCATTCCAAACATAATGTTGAACAGTCATGGAAACCCCCACATTATCCATATAATCCACCATGGCATTGGATTTACGATGAACGCTCTCAAGAATCATGATGTGGATTGACCTGAAAATTCTCATTGTTTTAGATAGACCACATGCCATGTGCCAATGCCTTGAGAGCTTGTTTGGAGGAGTTCCATTCAAAATATTCCTCTGATCCGCAATAAGTAGCTGTAAATATCCTTCTAGGATAGGGGCTCTAAAACCTTGCTTTTGATCTATTACTAACCCCATGAGAAGGCCAACCAACTCCCCCACGTTATTAGACAAGTTACCCAGGTTTGAAGTGAATAAGATCTTCACTTATTTTAATGATTTATGAAAAATCAACCCGCCCTCGATGGGCCTGAATTCCTTTTAGAGGCACCATCGAATTGCAACTTAAGAAAGCCCTCCTAAGGGGGTTTTCATTGCACTTTGGGTTTTTCTCGCATGGGTTGTCTACTTCATATAGGAGCCAAGATTCCAAGTTTTAAAAATTATGGCTTCATGCTCCTTATATTCTATATCCTACGATGATGAGGTGGATGTTGCGATGGTTTCTTGAACGTTGGTTTAGATGGTGTACCAGACCTGTTCACTGGTAACGAACTTATTTTAAAAAATTCCTTTATTTCTTTCTTTCCAAACATTTCATAGCAAAAATCCTAGGAAGGATTTCCAGGATCTGTTCAAAATTGTCTTAGCATAGATGTCTGTCCCCCATTCCTTTAAGGTCCTCGGAATGTCATGTCAAACCATGTCTGACCTTCTAAAAAATTTAGCTCCTTTATCCCCAAAATAATTTGTTGTTCTGCAAGAACCCAACAGGTGGTCAAGGGATTCATCCTATGCTTCACACAACATACACATAGAGGGCCCAATGAAGCCCCTTCAGAGTAGGTGATCCCAGGTCATAATTTTCCGATTGACTACAAGCCACAAAAAAGTAAATTTTTTTGTCCAGATGGTTGGTTGCCAAACCTTTTCCCAAAGAGGTTTGTATTGCTCCTCTCCTAGGCCCATCACTTCTATAGAGGCATATTTCACTCAAAAATTACCATCACGTTGCTTTCCCCACCTAACAATGTCCTCCCCTGATCTTATTTCTATTTTTTGCTCCCTTAATACCTCTGTTGACGATTAAAATCACAACGATGAATTCTGCCTGCAAAGGATTGCTAAGCTCTATTATTTATGATAATAATATTTAACTAGTAGGTGGGACCCCCTTGTAGATTAGAGGCGTAAAGATAGACATGTTACGCTTATATGTTTCTGCTGTTATGATGTTTCCTACACAGTCCTATACATTTGATCATGCAGTCCTGGTTTCATTTGATGTGACAAATGGGTGGTTGATGCATTCTTGCTAAATGCTATTGATATTTACTTGCGATACAAGGAAGTGCCATGGGTATGAGGATTATGTTGTTTACAGGTGCTATGTTATGTTATAACATTGATTAATAATCCATATATGATTTATGCAAAAGATAATAAAATGGGAGCTTGATCAAAACAAAAGGAAAAACTATGTATAAGTTCTAGAGCCATGAAAAAAAGATTACATATAAACCTTGTGACAAATGTGAAATGGTGGACCTAGTTGTTATACTATTCGCTTTGTTAAAGAGTTATATGGAGGCACATATGGTAATGTTAACATATGATTATTGTTGAAGTTCTGGCATAAGGTTAACATATAGTTATGATATGTTTCAGGTGGCGCAATATACAATAGATATGACATCGAATCTATACAAAGGATATGACGTTGAATTATAGATTGGATATGGTTTGATTTTAATGGTGGATGTTACGTTAAAGGGATGTCTCATACATGGAATTGCATAGGTCCAGGTGAGGAAGCAACATGCATTTACTGCACATCACTCCAAACCACCCTCGAGCTCGTCACCCTAACATAGTTGCAATGTTTCTCTATTGGTTGTGGAAGCTCCGTGATTTCAGGTTTGGAAGGGGAAAACTCAAACCAACTCATCATTGAAGTGATTTTTTTATAGGTATGGCTCTTTTCTTTCCATCCATGGTGGACTCTCTATATTATGAATCAAATGGTGGCTCACGGTTGCATGGGTTCTTTGTTTTCTTGAGTATTCGAATGAGTGCCAATATTGTGTTATGGGTTCTCTGTGATTACCGCGAAATGTTGGCATTTTAAAGCGAAGTAATGGGTGTTATTGATTGTAAAGTCTATGCATTGGTTATTGACTCGGTCATCTTGGTTTTTTATAATGATTCTCTGTGAAAAATGGTAACAGTGGTGCAACAAGCTATGAGTTTTGTTGTTGACCGGTTTTAACCACTAGTTTGGGTATCAATTGTTGTCATCCCTTTTTTCCTCTCGGTCGTTGTTGTGATTCCTTATCCAAGTTGCAATGCAACTGTCGACAATGGTGTGGTTATTTTTGGCTAAGACCTGAGCTATTGTTGTATGAATCGTTCTTTATTGTCATTTCACCGGAAGCTTACCATAATCTAACCTTGTTTTGCCTAGAATGTTTAATAGAGCTTGTGTATGTATTGAATGGATACGAGTTGTGCTCTGACATTCTTTTCACGAGAGTTTTCACACCCACTCCTCTCATCTATGCTATAATGACTGACTGTTATGTTGTGAAGCCTCACTGTCAATTGTTTTTCGAAAGTTATCGACCTCCTGGGTGTTGGAAAGAGACATGGTCTCTTTCTGTTTTCGAGTATCCTTCATTGTTTAAATTAACCCTTGTTTCCTCTCTACAATAAAGTTTTAGAGGCATTTGTGTGTGCCTGGGTTGTTGAGATTGAATTTCCTTATTTCCACTCGGGAATTCTCTTATGTTTCTGTCAAGATCTTGGGGTTATAAGTTGAAAGACTGTGGTGTTTTAAAAGAGCATGGCTCTCTGTTCTTCCAAGATTATATTCGTTACCTGTGGTTGCTTCTCGGTGGTAAATTCTTGAGGATGTAGAATATTATGAGCTCTCCATGTTTTCTAAAGTCAAGCAGACTTTTGTTACCTGTATGCTTTTAAATTCTAAAGAGCTTGACTTGGAGTCTGACTTGCTTCTACCTTCCTCGGGCACCTTCTGGGGTCTGCCAAGATTTTGGGTTACCAGTTTAATGATTGTGCTAATTATAAAGGCACAATATCTCTCACCTCAAAGACCGTCTCTTGTTCGAATATCTGTGTTTCCTCTCTGTGATGAATTTGTTTGAATAAGAAGAAAAGTATGGTTACCTACAGCCTGAGAGATTTCCTTCTAGTCGATTATGGTTTTTCTTATTGTCTTAAATCCTAGCATGATCATGATTACATTTAAAGTTTTGAAGGCACATGTGCGAGTGATTGATTCACCAAGCACGATCATGATTCTGTCAAAGTTTAAAAGAGATACATGTGTGTCAATATGGTTATGTTTTCTTCATACATCTTATGGGAATCACCATGCAGATTATGATTGTTTTAAAAGGAAGTATGTTAATGCGCATGGATATCAAGCTCATGGCGACATATTTTGGGTTGGCTGTTGTTGTCGAATCAAGATTATGTCAATTACATTGTCGAAGACCTATGTGTATGATAGATTCATTAAACGTTCTTTGGTTCTGTCCAGATTTAAAAAGAAACCCGTGTGTGATTAAATCAGGCCTGATTTTTGTTTGATGACAATTGATTATTTATTGTTAATCCTGGGTCTATTATTATTTGATTGCCAGGGATGGATATTGGATATAGAAAATGATCATTGTGCATATTATGGTTGTTTTTAAAAGAAGAGATCGACATTAGAGCATGCAGTACTGTGGAATTGTAAATGTTTGCATAGTCATTATATAGAATGCACAGATTGGTATAGATTAAATATTTCTGGGAAATTAAATCGTTTTATTGAAGACAACAAGCAATCTATATGCAATTGAGGAACAATTAATGTTTTTGGTCTTGGAAGTGGATGCTTTTTGGATTGAATTTGAAAAAGAGTTATGATAGTTGATTGATTTAATTTATTTTATGAACAATATCCGTATAATTCCCTCTCATTTTCTCACTTTTTCGCTCATTATAAATCCCCTCATGATCCCAAATTCATTTTGCACGCCTTGTTCACTAAAATTAAATTAAAACTTTGTATGACAGTGATAAAAAATGACATAGAGATAGATGACAACTGATATGTTTTGGTATTGTTTGCACAGTTAGTTATTTAATGAATTGTCGAGCAGTAATTGTGTTCTTACTCCCTGTCATGATATCACTTTTTCGCTCATTACAATCTCCCCAGATATCCCATGAACCCTATTTCACCCCTGCTCATGTGACAATTATTAAATAAATTTTATGGATTGGATTGCATGGGTTTGATGTTAATTGTTGAGCCAAACTTTGTTTCATATTAAGATAATTTTATGTATGGTCTGTTAATAGCTAGTTGTTAATAATTGCTTCATATAGGATGAAATTCTTCAACAAAGGAAGTCATGGATGAAACAATAGGGGTAGAGGAAACTAGAAGATAGGGCCTAGAAGGCCCAAATTCTCAATACATTTCGATGCCGATCCTCAAGAGTTAAACCAACTCTTTCAAGTTGGATTTTTCAATTGGATTGGGGAAGGGATAGTCCATCCTAGACCAGAGAAGCCTTCCTTCGAGCCCTAAAATGTTCCTTGTATCCCTGTGCTTCCCCATGTATCTTTGCAACCTGAAGTTCCAAAGAATGATTGATGGTAGGAGATTGTTCACCCAAGAGTCTCCCACCATCGTGGTTGGCCAAATTTGTCATTACCTCCTTCTCCTCCACCTATAATACCAATTGCTCAAATTTCCCCTACACACTCACCTATACAGTCCTCCCATGCAATAAAATGACTCAAAACCGAGGCTCACCATGTGCATGACAAAGGAAAAGATGTTACTTCTCCCTCCTCCCCTTCAAGTGACTCAGCCAAGTCAGTATCCTCCCGTATGAACTTGAGGGATGATTGCTCCCATGTCATTAGTGAGATCAAGCCTCAAGGTCCCACCCAACCTAAGGATGATTCAGGGAAGTCCAAAGGGGACAATGAAAACAAAGAAAGAATTGCCTCTCAAAGTGGCAAATATGGTTTTTGGTTATGTGTTTACAATTGATTTGTTGAGGACAATGGACCGCTGAAAGTTTTTGACAACAAACTATTTTTGGATATTGTGGATATTTACATGTTTCGATATAATTTGAAATATCTCTGATATTTAAATTTCAAATTGTGGAAATAATTATGGGAGCCATAAGGAGGCATGTGTATGATTGATTGTCTAATTATGTTTATTTTTGTTAAGAAATAAAAGGGAGTCACAAGGGGTCCCACCTACTAGTTATTATTTAATAAAAAGACCCTTAGTTATTATTATTGTTATTTCTTCCCCTAAACTAAATATTAGTTAAGTTTTAGTTAACTTAACTAAATGAGGTAGTTGAACTACTTCAACTAATTTGGAATGCATAAAATCCAAATGAGAAGGAAGAATAGAAGGAGAAAGAATACTAAGGTTTTCTCTTGAGTTTTATTGAGATAGTTCAGTTTTCATTCATTCTTAAATTTATTAAATGCCTAATTCTCTTTTTGACAACAGTTTCCTATTGTAGACAACAAGGTTCAAAGCTGAACCATATCATTCAGATGCTTGTTTCAGAGGTGTTGATCTATCTTTGATAGTCTGTGTAGACTTGTCTGTTTATGAATTGAGTTTCATGATTGATAAAGGATATTGTGTAGATTCAAGTGGGCAACAACCTGTGGCAAGCTGATCCATATTTTAAAGTTCAGTTTTTACTTCTTGTCAGAGTCCTTTTGTATGGTTTTCATCGGGGATTTCTAAGTTTGACCTTGGTCCATGCCCTCCACATGGATTTTTGTAAGAGAAGGATACTTTTGATTCTTGGAATGAAATAAAGAGATTGCTATTTTGTCTCATTTGTGTTAATCTATGACTTGGTATTTTTTCTTTTGATCTCCACATTTACTTTTGCAATCTGTTATATTCAAAAAATTATATAAAATTGTTATATTTTGCCACAATATTTTATTAAAAAAAATCATCCTAAGCCCTTGTAATTATTACTTGTGGATTGGGAAACACATTTTGAGGCTATAAACATAGGGTGATATTCTCGACTATCTTGCCTTAGCCAAGCAAGATTCGAAAATGCTTGAGTAAGATAAATTAATATCTTTCCCTCAACATTTATTTGGTGACCATACTGGGGAGATATTCCATATCTCTGGTTGATTGTATGATTGATTATCATTGAATATATTTATATTTCTGATATTGATTATTTGACTGTTTCTTTTCTTCATGGTTGTACCTATTGCAAGGTAGCCCAATATTGAGCTCGATCTTAAAGATCAAACCAACATTGATTTAACCTTGTTTAATACCATCTTAGAGACTGCTAATACCCGGGTTGAACTTTAACGCTCATGGGAATTGATTGAACAAAACATAAGTGTCCAAGAACGTTGGGAAGCTAGGCAAAGACAACCTAGGAATCAACCATAGCTTTCTTTTTCCTACCATTTTGATCTTATTTTCATGTCCTTAGACCCTCATATCTCTAGGAGAAGAAGATTTTTATCACCTGAGATCAATCCCATTGCTGAAATAGGAAGAAGAAACGTTGTTTTTTCATCCCAACAAAGTACTCTAAGGAGAACTTTGTCTGATTCAACTAGTTCATCTTTCTCTCCCTTACCTATCATTCACAAGATGTCATCTAGTGGTAGCTCTTGTGGCACTGGAGATGCTTCTTCATCTCAAACTTCAACATCGTTAGTGATTGGGAGCTTGTATAGTCATCAAGTTGCTGTCCAATCTACTACAAAGCCCGCCAAAGTCATAAAAAAGTATGGGATTTTTTAGTTTGAAGAAGATGCTACAACTACTTCGTGGCATGTTTCCTCCCCTCTTAACCTAGCACCTGCTACTCGTTCACTTCCTAAATTCAAAGAGCATCTCGCTATGTTTTCAGGGAATAACACGATCACTACGAATGAACACTTGGTGGCATTTTCTAATGCCTGTCATAACATAGGATCCAATGATAACGACACTTGTATGTGCTTATTTGTCAATTCCCTTGAAGGGAAAGCAACGACTGATTTATTTGACCTTCCTCCTAAGATTCTTTCCACTTGGGAGGAGTTAGTATATTGGTTCAAGTCTACCTATGGGAAGTCCAAAAGTCCAGCCGAGCAATTACGGGAGTACAATAACATTTCTTATAAAGATAGTGAAACTATCAAGTCTTTCAACTTTCATTTCACCAAATTATATAACCAAATTCCTGAACTCATTTGCCCTCAGAACCAAGCCTCTTTCATGCATTATTATAATGCTCTATCTTCCCCCTACCAATATCATAGGCTTGAGGAAAAGCATCGATAACCTTGGTTCTTATTTGCATACTTGTTTAGAGTATGAAGAACAACTTGAAAGAACATGTCTTCCTAAGGGAGACTCAGTTAAATAGACAGACATGTCCGCCCTCTTACAACTTGTACAAGACATGAATAATCAAATGATAATGTATGAGCGGAAAGGAAATGTCCCCTCACTTACCTCTGGGGTATCATCTTCTTCTTCACCACCCTTTAAGAATCCTAATTAAAATAAATTCCAACCTAAAGCCATCATGCCTCGTAGCTGGTGTAACTTTTTCGAGGAACACCATGATGAAAGTACGTGTGAGGTAAATAAGAGTGCTAGAGATAAAATCTTTGGTAAAGGGCCTGAAACTACTATCGTTGTTCTAGATTTTGCAGAGCCAGAGGATGCTATGATCATAAATACTAGGAATAAATCCAATGCTCCAAAAGGTAAATATGATCCTCCTTGCACTTATTCTATGCCAAGATCATCTTCACCAGCTGCTACTGTTCAGGTTTCTAAGGCTCCTGACAGTCAAGGAACTACCTCCCCTCTTCTCTCTTCTAAATACAACGTTCTCAATCAATTGACCAATATTTAAGCTGATGCTACCTTCCTGGACATGGTTGTTGTCCCTGAGCAACAAAAGCATCTGAAAAATTTCATGGAAGGAAAACCTTCCATTGTAGCCAACCTCTCTGAAGAGGTAGATGAAGAGGATTCAACTGTAAGTAAAGTAGGTGTACATAATTTTAGACACCCTGTAAAAAACCCTCCATTTTTTTTTATTTCTATAAAGATTATGGACAAAATAGCTCATTCTTGTCTCATTGATGGTGGTTTAGGCCCAAGTGTAATGTCGAAGATTATTATGGAAGAGCTAGGATTGTCTTGTACAAAAGAAAATGTTAGAAGCATGCTCTCTTATAATAGTTTACAACAATCAACCATAGGTGAAATCAAGGATGTGACCTTGGTTTTGTGTGTGCATCCTGAAATAAGGACAACCCTTAATATTCAGGTAATCGATATACCTGTGAGTAATTACTCGATAATCTTAGGAAGAGATTGGAAAGATTTGACGGGTGGACACCTCTCACTCGACGAGACACACTTATCTGTTCCTCGGAAAGGTAAAAACATCATAGTCCTAAGGGAGGGAAGGATTTCACCTTATATAGAAAGCGTCCCATAACCTAATGTGAAGTATATTGAGAAGAACCTAGGAGTGTATTCCATCTTTGCAGATGAGGACAACACTACCTTGGAACAAATCGACATAGAATATGGGATGTGGCATATGCACTTTGATGGTTCATGCTCCAATGAAAAAAACAAAGATGGTAATATCTTGTACTCTCCTGTGGGTAAAATTCATAACTTTTCCTATAGGTTAGAGTTTGCTTGCACAAACAATGTCAATTTTAAGCGTTACTGCTAGGCATTGAAAATGCGTATAATATAGGTTGTGGTCACCTTACAGCTTTTGGGGATTCCAAACTTGTTGTAAACCTTGTATGCAAGATATATTCTCCTAGAAACAAGTTAATGAAACGTTACACCCAAATTGTTTGGGCACTTATCTCAAACTTTCTATCTTTCAACATCACTCATGTTAAAAGGGAGTTGAACTCAATGGCTAACAGGTTAGATGTTTTTGTAGCCTCTCCTACTCGACAACTTCTACCACAAAGACCTTATTGCACCTTTCAATATTTGTATCATCCACATATCCCTGACAATGTAGAGTCATGGAAGATCTTCCCTAGTGATGAGAGAATCCGTGCTTTCATTCAAAATGAACCTTATAAGCCTAAGGAAATTATATCAATGGAAGATAACAAAATTCCTAAGGGCTTGATTCCTCTAGAAAGTTCATTTTCATCAAGTGATGTAGGCAACAAAGAAAAACATAAAGAAGAGGAGTCAGAAAGGAAAGTGGGCGAAACCATTTCCTTGAACATTGGAACACTCGAGTGTTCAAAGAATGTTAAAATAGGTGCCCAATGTTCTGATGAAGAAAAATTGAATTTCACTAAGTTGCTTGGTGAATTTCAAGATGTTTTTCTTGGTCTTATGAGGATCTTCGTGGTTTTGATTCTGCTCTTATACACCATTCTATTCCTATCAAGGAGTGCATAAAATCAGTTAGGCAAAAACAAAGACCCATTAACCCTGCACTGGAAGCAAGTATTCGAAAGGAGTTGTAAAAACTCTTGAAGGCTGAGATAATTTTCCATGTTAAGTATTCTGAGTGTGTTTCTAATTTGGTTCCCATTCGGAAAGAAATTGGTCAGATTAGATTATACATTGATTTTCACACATTGAATAAAGCTAGTATTAAATACCATTTTCCTCTCCCTAATATGGAAATGATTTTGCAGCAAGTTGCAGGGTCACAAATGATGTCCTTACTTGACGGTTTTTCTGGTTACAATCAAATCAAGGTAAAAAGGACAGATAAATATAAAACCACTTTTATTACACGTTGGGGCACTTTTTATTATGAATGTATGCCTTTTGGATTATCTAATGCATGTGCCACTTTCCAAAGAGCTATGTGTTGAGGGGTCGTAGATCCCTTTAACTGAACAGTAGGAACCAAACTCGCCACCGAGGCCCAATTAGACTCTGCAGTGTTTAATGGTGGAATGGTTCTCTAGATCTTGCGATCTAGCCAATTAATCAATGGGATTTACGTAGTGATTGATAGGATGTCTTCTTGTGAAAGATCCTCCTTCAGTTTGAACGTTCTCTTTTTGTATTTTCTCTTATAGGTGGGATTGATACAAGATAAATGATGGTATAAACCAGCTGGGTAACAAAGGGGAAATGCTTAAATACTAAAGAAGGCTGAGCTTGGGATAATCCTTGTGCTAAAACATGCATATAATGATTCTTACACCTATGACAAGCCTATTACTAATACGCTAATATGCTAGTGTTCCAATCATTGATTGAGATACAATTATCAAAAGTAAACATACATGTAATAAATGATGGAAAGAAAAATAATTTCCTTAGCTCTAATCATTGATCACACATTAACACAACAATTTACTTTTCATCATTAGAGACAAGAACTATAAAACTGTTTAATTAGATAACTTATCAATAGATTTAGAGGCTCTTACTCGTTACAACATCCATTCATGAGATAAAATCATAAAAAATTCTTCTTCAGATCCAGTCACACATGATTTTGATGAAAAATGAACATAAACTTGTCTTTGGTCCTAGACAAGACTTCTCAATTAATGTAGCTCTGAAATAGTTCTTTACAAATCCAAAAATGAGGGTCTTTTCAAAAACCATCGACCCTTTCTAACAGGTCGATCCTCTTATTTGTAACATATTATTAGCTAAAAATAACTATCAAAAGTGCAAGCTAAGTAAAACAAAACATTGCCACATGGCGCTTTCATCTCTCAGTCTTCTAAGAGTCATCAAATGGTTTCAGTTGAGTGGATGAATATTCTCATACTCCAACCATTTGACAAATAGTACCTCACATGTGTTGGCATATGATAATCTGTGTTGGTCCATCAGGGCCGAAAGGATCTCCTTTATCTCCACTGACCGTGCCCGATACTTGACTACTTTAGCGCTTAACTGCTGTAACACTGTTCGAGCCTTGATCAAGTGATCCATGAACTGTTGTACTTTACCTGGTGCCATGTTCACTAGCTTTGCTATCTCTGCAGCCCACAATTAGTCTTGGTTGACATGTAGTTTGACTATGTCATGCAAGTTGATGAAGTCATCAGGTGTGTCAAATTCTGGGAGGTCGATGTCTCTCATCGACCGATTGATATTGGTCTATATCCTTTCATACTCGGCCCATTTATCTTGGATTTCCTGATGAGGTTCTTGGGCCATTTTGAAATAGTATTCAACCAACTTCTTTAAGCGGTCGATGCTGCTATCTCTTAGTACCCGAATGCCGTGCTCTTCAGCATCTCGACCCTATTGGACCGCACTGATGTAATCGATCCTTTCCACTGCTTGGTGCACTTTCTCATAACATATTTCCATATCCTTGCACGTCGCTAGCACCATAAGGGTGTCTTCTTGGAAATCATCTATCCTTGCAGTGATAAGGTGTTTCTCATCCGTGAATTTACTGTAGGCATCTTGGAATTCGCTTCTCAAGAACACCGTGGCCTGTGTGGAGTCCTGATAATATTTTTCCAAATGGCGTAGATGATCCAACTCCTTCAGGGCAGCAACCAAATCCTCTTCATCCTTCCACTCTCTATTCAGGGTGGCATCGGTGATTTCCATCCCTACGCCGATAAGATTAGACATCGTGGCATGCTCCGTGCTAATGAATTTTTCCTCTGTGGTGATGAGGATGGAGCTGTCAAGAGTAAGCCTCCTTTTTTTGGTGGTTCTCTTCATGATGGATTTCCTATTTTGGTCGTAGGTGATGGCTTGTATATTGACTAACTCATCCACAGGTTTTGGGATTTGCTGCTCTCCCCAAGTAAGCGGGTTTCCCAGACTCCCGACGGTGTAAATATGTTCAAGGCTGGGTTCTTGAACCTATTCTGTATGTCCTAAAAGTTGAACCTCTGGTTGTTTCTCATCGGGAGGTAAGGTACTGGCCAATTTAGATGAATCACGGGCAGGCTCGGTACTTACTTGATAATCGACTTTTGAGATGCTAATTTCCTACTGTGGAATCTCTTCTTCTTGTTCACCCAACCCTAGCTCCTCCTTTCGGCTGTCCACTTGGGTCCCCGGTGCATCGAGTAGCTCAGTGTCTAAGACACTTTAGACCTCTTGGTCACTCTGTGGGAGGATTTGAACTTGAGCATCGGGAGTTGGGGAAGATGCCTTCTCGGGTTCCCTTTCCTCTGTAATCTATACCGGAGTCACCAGGGAAACCTTCGAACTCTCCTCCTCATCATAGATATTTATTAAGTCGTGTAAGGGGTTCGGTGCACTTTCTCTCCTTGATGTCATCGCTATCTAAAGCTGAGCCAAAACATCTCCTATTTATCTGACCCGCGGCGTTGAAACTTCAGGGTTATCTAACCCGGTGATCTCTTCAATTTGTATTGTCTTTGGGTCACTTGGACCTACCTGAATTTCGATTGGGTTGTTGTCAGGGACCCTTGTCATTTATATGAGGTTTGGGTCATTCTGTAGCTGATCAATTACTCTCTGTTCCTGTTCCATTAGGAGAAATCCCCTTGCCCATGCCTCCAGTGTCAAAGACAATCCCCTATTCTACACCTCTTTTGCCTTTACCGCTCTGATTTCTTCCCTGGCTCTGAGGGCCTCTTGAGCCTACTTCTCTATTGTTGTCGCCTGTTCATCCATGCTCATGGACTTGAACCTGGCCATTTTCGGGTCAGCCATCCTTTGCACCACCTCGTCCCAGTCCTGGGCATTCTTTGTGAAGAATTCATCTTCAAACTTATCATGATCATACAACCAGTAGGATGACACCTCTGAAGCATGTTTCAGGACCAGGCCCTTTGGATCATGCTTGCTGAATCGACCTGTCGGGAACTTGAATTTGAGTTGGCTTAATCCTTCTTATTTGGCTTGAGCAGTATGCTTTACCAAATAGAACCCTACATGGAAAGTGTAGGGTATGAAATCCCATTTCTTGTCTTTGACTAGGGTGGCATTGTAACCTTGCAAGATGATAGGAGATGTGGTGCTTCGGTGGCCCCAAACACCCTGATGTAGATGGCACGCTCGTCCAAATACCAGTGACCTACCTTGGATATAATTTTCTTGGCTCCCGCCGATAGCCTTGGGCATTCCTTCTTAAAAAGAATGAAATACATTCGGGCAATGAATTCATTGCAGATGAGGGAGTAAGATTTTTTATACCTATTTTCCCATAGCACACTGAAGTATATGTGGACCGGGAGCTCTACAATATGCCAACTCAGATTCATGCCGACGAAGATGTTCCTAGTGCACATGACGTCGAGCAGGTATGAATCCATGTAAAAATATGGTGCTTCCCCTTCCTTCGACATTTGATCCTGCTGCACACAGGTGCTTAGTTGCTTGGAGATTATTGCTCCCCAGTTGAAGCTGAACCCGACGATTGCAACTATGTATGCCAGAGGCATCCATGCTTCTGAAAACTTGGAGCAGTCTTTCTCTCTGTATAACTGACAGATGAGAGCCATTAAATAGACGTATGTCTCCCTCAAGTTAATTGTCCCATACCAACCAGTTCTCTGGTTGGTAAAATTCTTTTCCTCCCTCCACCATGAGGCCATCACCCGACTGGTGTCGTGGTGCTCATAGAAATTCACCATGAATTCTATGTTTAGCCGTTGCTCTGGGTCTCTAAGTTTGTAATATTTATGAACTTCTACTGGGAGGAAAAATCTGACACACCCACCATTGTCATCGTTGATTAAACATTTATGCATGTCTGTGTGGTCGATGAGCCACTTCAAGACCTCTATGCAGGGGAAAATGGGGGTTCTGATTGCCACCATATGTAGATACGACCGTTAGATGTTTGGGAATACCTGGTCGTCGAGCGTGCTTACATCCAAATCAATGTGTGGGACATATTCTGGGTATTCTTCTTGGCTGATCTTGTCAAAGAGATGCCCCCACTATGGGAGTGCCATATTGGACCCAATACTTGCCTCTGTATCACCAAAGGCTGGAGGTTGAATGAAAACTTTCTTCGTTGCTCTCTTGATGACAGCCTCTGGCCTAGGGATGAACTCCAATTTTCTCATGGTCCTTGGAGAAGAACCTTAGCCTGTCTCTGGTTCTTTTAGATTTGGTGCTATCGACGAGCATCTGGTGGTTGGATTTATTAGTGGCATTGTTCCTGCAACTTAAGTATAATTTCAGAGACTATGTAAAACCTGGACAAATACAAATTATACTAGTGAATTTACAGACTCAGATACATACCTCTGAAATTTGTTAAAACCTGGTTATTTTGATAATCACAGGGTCGATACAGCTTTTGGGTTGCTTGTCTTGCTCCTTTAGACACTCTGGAATTCTCTTATGCACATAATGAATTCATTCACAACGGTTCAAGAGATTTTAAACAAGAAAGATCTTACCATGTCTCATCAGCCATTCAATTCGGGTTATGAGTGAATTTTCAATAAATCTGCCACTGAATATTTAGAACTTCAATTCATCGTGGGTTGAAAACGAAGGCGCAGGAGGTGATGTGGTCTATCAGTGATTTCAAAAGGCTGTTTTGATTGGTGCACGAGGTAGAAACTAATGCAAGATCGAGTATTTATTATCTCCTTAAATGCTCAAAATCTGATCGTATCTAATGCTAAAAACGTCCCGTCCTATTGCTCTTTCAACGGGTGGATCAGGGATCAAGTTTGTGCTATGAACGGTTTCGATGATATTCGCTTAGAAAAGATCTGATGCCGATTGATATTACCGTACATTTTTGACGCGAAAAAGCTGACTTGGAGGTGTGACTAGGACCTAGGGAACCAAGATTGACTCGAGATAAGACTAGATTGTACGACCTTCATACCTGGTAAAGACACATGGCATTCAAGACCAGTGACTTAATTCGCTTGTATTAATTGGAGTCGAGAATTTCCTTAAGTTATTCATTCCAAAACAAACCTTAGCTTGCCGATGCCGAAAAAGTGTCAAGGATCGACGATTGACGATAAACCTATCAAAGCGCTTTTGGATCAGCTCCCTTGAAAAAGTCCCGATGCCGAAAATGCATCAGGGATCGACGATCGGGGATAACTTTTATCTTGGTCAAAATGTTTGTTGTGATCCTTCTGGGTTTTCCTCGATTCCAATAAAGTGCATTAGGCGTCAGCTATCAACGATATCTTTTCATTCTTTGTTAACGTCTGTCCTCCCTGTCTTTTACCGATGCTGAAGGGGAATCGAATATCGATGATATATTTATGCGAAAAACTTAACACAAACCAAAAATTCCTTCTGCCGATGCCGATGGAGATCAACGCTCGACGAATATGGTTTTTCGAGTAGTTCCTTTTTCTTCTTTGAATTCATTCTGATGCTGAACTTGAGCACGTTGGGTGAAGTGTTTGGCAATCGATCCTTTATTCATGTGTTAAGGTATTTTTAGTCATGGGGTTTCATAAGTTCAAGCAATCCTGAATATGTGATGAGAGTCATGAAAATAAGAAAAGACAAAACATTTCCCAAAATGAAATCGAATCAGACAGTGCAAAAGATCAAGTGGTACCCAAAAAGTAAAAAAAATGATAAGGCTTTTTTAGGGTGTGTTGAGTGCTCAACACTATGCAAATAGATTTTGACGATTTGATCAGAAAAATTATTTAGATTTATATTGATGAATTAACTGTGTATTCTAAAAATCGATCAGATCATTTCAATCATCTTAGAAATATTCTCATGCGATGCGGGAAATTTGGCATTTCTTTAAATCCTTCTAAGTCTATTTTCGGCGTTACCAAGGGCAAGCTCCTTGGGCACATTGTCTATGATTCATGAATAAGCATAGATCCTGAAAGGATTGATGCTATCCTAAATATTCTTGCTCCTACTTCCAAAAAGGAGTTTCAAGCCTTTATGGCTGTTATTAAGTTTGTCCATAGGTTTGTTCCTGATTTTGCTGTAATGGTCAAGCCAATTCACAATATTTTTAAGCAAGATCGCTCCTTTTCTTGGATAGATGATGTCGAAAATGCTTTCGTAGGGATCAAGAAGGCAATCAGTTTCACACCAGTTTTGGCGAAGTCAAATTTTGAGAAAGAATTTATGATATATACTACTGCCACAGAGGAAGAAATGTATTCTATATTCATGCAATGTGATGACCAAGTTAATGAAAAACCAGTGTCTTACATGAGTCAAATCTTATTAGACGATGAGTTTGAATATTATTTTATTGAGAAGCATGCTTTTACTCTTGTTAAAGCTATTGAATTTTTTTTCCACTTCATCTTAGGTAAGCATATGTTGGTAAAATTCCTTTTACCTGCTGTCAAGTTTTTACTCTCATAGACTTATCTTTCAGGAAAGCTTTCACATTGGCTTTCCAAGATCCAGGAGCATGATATAACCATCATGACTTCTAAAACTATCAAGGTACGTGACTTAGCCCTTCAATTAGCTCAGCATGCTGAAACAAGTGAAGAAATTGATGAACAAGATAGCTCTCTATCAACACTGTTTTACATTGACAATGAAATCCTTCTGGTGGCTGAACATCCTTGGTATAAAGATCTGGTTTATTACTTGCAAAATCAAATATGCATAGATAACTTAGATAACCATCAAAGAAGAAGGCTCTGTCTCAAATATTCTAGATATGTCATTATAGGAGAATTCTTGTTTAGGAGATCTGCCGATGGTATGTTACTTCACTGTGTGAACAATGAGGAGGCACTAAAAATGTTGCAAGAGACTCATGGATCTTCAAATTCTGTTATTCATGTAGGATGGAACTTTTCTGATAAAACCACCGCTTTTAAGATTATCAGGAAAGGGTACTATTGGCCTTCAATCTTTCGTGATTCTCATATTTTTTCAAGATCTTGTGACAAGTGCCAGAACTTTGCTTGGAAATAACATCTTTCTGCTATGGATTTACAACCTGTCCTCCCTAAATTTCCTTTTTCAAAATGGGGTTTGGGATTTATTGGTCCTATTAATCCTCCATATTCAGCAGGGCAATTTTTTATCTTGACAACCACATACTATTTTATGAAATGGATTGAAGCTGTCCCGCTTAAGCATTCATAGGATGAACAGGTGATTTATTTCATTTAGATTAATATTTTTTCCAGATTTGGTCTTCCTTTGGAAATTATTACAGATAATGGTCCCGCTTTTAATTCTTCTAAGCTGACCCAATTTTTAGCTAAATTGGAGGTTAAACATTTTACCTCATCAAATTATTACCCCCAAGGAAATGGGTAGGCCGAGTCTACCAACAAGAATATGGTTAGAATTATCAAGAGGCTCATTGAAGATAAGCCTCATCAATG
>ML799931.1:181315-192696 GCA_009831015.1 Picea engelmannii | reverse complement strand
ATGGTGGCTGCCAACAATGGAGACATACTGGGCGAAGAAGTTATCTCTGCATCGCCATAAAATTTATGTCAGGGGGTTAGATGAAATAAATTTTTAGAAACAATCAACAACAGATCAAGCACTCCAATCATAACTCAGAAAATAAAGTAGTTCAACATCATATGTATTCTATTCAAAAATGCAATCTGGTATCTTATTTAGATTACAGGTGTAGCGACGTTTATACAGATAACTTCGATACTGTTTATAGTGCCACTGTTGCCAACATGCATCCATAGCCTCGGAAAGGATTTCATTTAACCCACTCTAGTACCTCTATCCTGTCTAAGAGTCATCCATTCATGATAAAAACATCTTCATGCTTGATCATATCAAAAGACACACCTGAGAATCTTCTTAAGCCCGACATTGCTTCGCTGCTAGCGGGCCTGTACAATACCTCGACGAAGTTTCCTTGGTATCATAAGTGCATTCACCCATTGCCAGCAGACCTGTTCAATGTCCCGATGGGTTTTCAAACACTTCCCACACATTATAGTGCTTCCAACTCTCTAGATTTTTTTTTAAAATTTGTAGAAAATTCATGATATTCAAGAGAGCAAGGTGATATTGAAAATGTCATAGTTTGGAATGAAAATTCTGATCATTTGCAAATTAATTTTCTGTTTTGATGACCTTCATCATGATTTGGACACTTAGATTTCTTTTTAAGAAACCATCTCGAGGATGGGAAGGTACAATTGAGTTTTTTTCCCCTTAAAACAGGTACAATGTTAGAAGTTTGTTAAGGATAATCGTATATTCCTGTGTTTTTAATGAGAAACCAAGAACACTATTTGAACATAAACTTCCCTTTGCTGATCTGATTTTTAGCACTTGCTGCTCAGATGTTTGAAAAGTTATCCACTGCTGCTATAGAATAAGAGTTCTGATTCCCTTCAACAATTTAAATGGTGATTTAGACATAATGATTCAGAAAACAATCAAAATCAAGCAAAATGAAAGAACAAAAATCAATAATAGAAAACAAAATAAAAAATATTTACAAGAGGGTGGATCAGAAATCATCAGGTGAAATAACTCTTGAGAGCCTGGCCATTCACCAGGAAAGTGTCTGGCTGTCCTTCCAAATTATGCAAACGGAAAGAACTAGGACCCAATTTTTCAGAAATTACAAATGGTCCCAGCCACAAGTTCTGAAACTTAGTATGTTCCCCCTTTACCTCGTGAGATTTGTCCCACTTGAGAACCAAATCCCCAACATCAAAATTTCTATCAGAATATGAATTTGAATCAAACCAACTTTTCACCATTTGCTGGTGTTGGTTCAATTTCTGTTTAGCTTGTGTTCTCACCTCTTCTAGTTTTAACAAGGCATTTATTCGATTTTCTAGAGGAGGGAATTCTTCTTCTTGGAATTTCTACAACAGTCGTAGAGAAGGAAGTAAGACATGTGAGGGGAGGATGACTTCTCTTCCATAGACAAGGAAGAAGGGTGAAATACCAACACAGGCTTTTGGATACCCTATTAGCCCAAAGTGCATTATACAATGCATTATGCCAATTCTTGTGATTTTCTGAAACTGTCCTTTTAATAATCTTTATTAAATTCTTATTTGTCGATTCTGCTAGGTCATTCCCTTGAGGGCAGTATCTTGTAGAATATTTCAGTTTAATCCCTTTTTACAGAGAAAAAATGTTCATATGAAGGGATGAAAAGTAAGAGGCATTATTGAAAACCAGACATTCAGGAACGCCGAATCGAGTGATGATATGGGAGTTCAGAAAAGACACTACCTGATTGGTGTTGACCACTTTTAAAGGTACATATTCATGTTGTTTTTATTCATATAAGATATGATCGATATATTATTACAATGATGAGTGTTCCATATATAGGGAACATATGGTGACCATCCATAAAAGGATGCATCCCTTGAATAATCAATAACTATTTGTTATTATCATTTACTTATTATATATGATATTTAATAATCAATAATTATATTATTATTTATTATTCTAAGAGAATGTATTCCCGATGTTGTCCAAACATCAACACTCCCTCTCAATGAGGGAGACATTCTGAAACATGCCAAACTTGTCTTTGAAGTATACAAACTTCACCCTAGACTCATGACACTTGTCTGTCAGTCTTGGGAGACATCTCTCTCCCACTTGAATCAAGGAGAAACTCCTTCTACGGTTCTCCCTCTGATCCAATTAACTCTCTCTAATATTAGGCTCACTTTGGGTTTGCATGTAATAGCATATATCATCTTGAGTCTTTATCAGTCCTTGTCAAATCACCATGACTAGGACAAAGAACACAGCATGATCTTTCATCATAGGTACACACCTATGAGTGAATGTCGGCCTGATGCTAACTGACACATGGAAAGTACTTCAAGTACCTCGAGTCCATATTATTCCTTGTCATGATCAAGGAAGGACTACGTCTAGGCCCATTTAACACAAGCACACATTTATGATAAATGTATCCTATCTCCCTTGCTCTGTAGCCCAATCTAGGAGAAGTTTTTCCCGATGCTTAAACATCAACACTCCCTCTTAGCTAGAGAAGTATCTTTCCATAGTATTACACAAATACTATCGAGAGACACACAGTCTCCACCAGTGGTACACAACCACCATAGTAGAAAAAAGGTTTGTCACACATGGAACTCCCATGTGGACTTCTAGAGGCTACTCCCTCTAGGAATACTTAGGGTCAACTCCCCATTGTGTGAGACGTCAAGGGTCAACTCCCTTGACATGTCCTCATGTTCTCTCTACATGGGATGTGTCCTCATGTTCTCTCCACATGGGACATTGGGCTATAATCCCAACCACACTTATCTCTTCTCGGATAAGTGTCCTCACAAATCAACTCAAATCAATTCACAGAGGAGTATATTGATATGGAGAAAGTTTGTCACACATGGCACTCCATTTGGACTTCTAGAGGCTACACCATCTAGAAACACTAGGGTCAACTCCCATAGTGTGTGACTTCAAGTGACATGTCCTCATGTGATATCCACAAGGGACGTTGAGCTATAAGCCCAACCATAATTATCCCTTCTCAGATAAGTGCTCCACTTATCCCTTCTTGGATAAGTGTCATCATAGATAAACTCAACTTAGTCACAGAGGAGTACAATCTGGAGAATGTCTCAGGAATATGCAAACATCAACACTCCCTCTCAGCGAGGGAGGCATTCTCTGCCACACCAAGTCTGTCACGAAGGTACTTGAACTTTGTCCTAGTTTGGTAAGAACATCAACAACCTGCTCATTTGTAGGAAGGTACTGCACCAATACTTCCTTCCTCTACACCATGTATTGGACGTAATGGTACTTGATATCAATGTGGTTCGATTTGTCATGAAACAATGGATTATTAGAGATCTTCACACAATTTTGGTTACCATAATGAATAATGGTGGAATCCAACACATGTTCGGATAAATATGAAAGGATCTTGCGAAGCTACACTGCTTCATGAACTGTCATACTTAATGAAATGTAATATGATTCTGTTGTGCTCAAATCCACATAAGTTTGTTTCCTACTACACTAGGAAACCATGGAAGATATCAAAGTGAAGCAACACTCGAAGGTGCTCTTTCTGTCCACTGCGCTCCCTGACCAATCTATGTCAATATATTCCTGCCATATCATATCGATATTGGAAGTATATCTCAGATCATGTCCAACTGTGCCTCGTAGGTATCTCAACACATGCTTCACAACAATCCAGTGTGTCTATCTCGACTGACTCATAAACTGACTAAGTGCACTCACTGCATAGAAAATATTTGGTCTGGTGTTAACCAAATACATTAATTATCCAATCAGTTGTCTGTACAGTGTCAGATCAATTTCATCAGAATTGGAAGAAGACACACTTAGTTTCTTTAGATTCGTCATCATTGGTGTAGCCATGGGCTTCAAGTTCAGTATCTCAAGCTTCTTCAATATCTCAACTATGTACTTCCCCTGTCTCGGGAAGATCTCATCAGTTCTCTGTCACACCTCTAGTCCCAAGAAGTAGTGCATCATACCAAGGTCCTTCATATCAATATTATAGGGAAATGCATACTTGAATTCAATAATAAGGATCTTTGTATCGATGAGGAATAAATCATCAACGTAGAGGACCAAAATTAGGGACTCACCATTAACATTCTTGTAGTACAGGTTGGGATCGAAAACACTTTTGCTGAAGCCCAAAAATCATCAGGTGTTCATCAATCCTTGCATACCAAGCTCGAGGGGGTTGCTTGATTCCATATAAGGCCATCTTCAACATGCACACATGAGAATCCTTCTCATGCATCACGAAACCATCTGGTTGCTCGATGTATACTTCTTCCTTAATATCTCCATTGAGAAAGGTTGTCTTTACATCCATCTAATGTACTCTCTAACCCATGGATGTTGCAAGGGAAATAATCATCCAGATAAAAGTGTATCGAGAAACATGAGCAAATGTCTCCTCATAATCCATTCCCTCCACCTGAGAGAATCCTCTAGCAACAAATCTTGTTTTGTGCCTCTCGATGCTCCCATCAACTATGTGTTTGATCTTGTAGATCCATTTGGAAGTCACTACAGACTTCCCTTTAGGTCTCAGAACAATATTCTACACATCATTCTTCATGATGGATTGATACTCCTCCATCATGACATCTCTCCATATTGGATGACTAGTTGCCTCCTCATAACAAGAAGTCTCAAAATGAATGATGTGGTTCATAGCTGTGGCATAGCATGAATATATCTAAAGTCTCTTTCTCTCTCAGAAGGTACCATGAGGAGCTGCATGTCCTTCTCCCTCCTTCAAAGTCTGATGAGCCCATGCAAGTATCTTCCAACCTACTACAATATCTATGGAAACCTTAACTAGAGCTACAGGATCAATGGGATCAATTTGATCAACCTCCATGTGAGACCCTCTATATCTCTTAAAGGATACCTTCTCCTCAAAGGTAACATATTTTCTCACCTCAATCTGTCTCTGACCAAGGATGTATATCCAGTATTCCTTCCAAGACTCATTGTACCCCACAAATGTACCCTTTCTTCCTAAAGGGTCTAGCTTAAATCCTTTTCTCCTTGGGTACATGAATGTATATTGGACACCCCAAATATCTCGAAGTGTCCAACCTCAAGATTCAGTCAAGTGAAGGCCTCCTCTGGCGTCATGTTCCTCAAAGTCTTAAGAGGACTTCTATTCTGAACATACACCGCAGTCATGGATTCCTCAGCCCACATAAACATAGGTAATTGTTAAACATGCTAATTCATTTTGGACCATACTTGATATATCAAGGTTCCCTCATGAAACCAATGTCTAAGACATATCGAGGTTCCCTCATGGAACTAATTTCTCACAAGACATATCAAGGTTTCCTCGTGAAACCAATGTCTTGGTTCCTTCATCTGACCATCTGAGACACCTTAATATGAAGTCTACACCCCACCCTACTAGTCCACATAGGATCCTCTGGGGATAATGTCTCATGATTCTACCTCAAACATCAACACATTGACACAAGCTTCATGTGATATTGACTAAGAGGGTTTGTCACTACTTCTCATGTCCATATTGATCAATCCACACCAAATACTTGTGTTGATATCGCCAAATGAGAGAACAATTGGTGCACATGCACCCATGTTCTTCTAGAATGAAAACAACAAATTGTCCATGATAACATCTCCATGGATCACCCGTGGAACCAGTCCATAATCGCCTCTTTTTTTCTTTTTCTTTTATACGTTACAATTACACAATTACATAACGAATACTCGTTCACCCGAATCTTGATGACAAGTATATAGAACAACTATGTTGGCACAGGGGCATACCCAGGGTTCAATGCTTCAACAACGCACCAAAAAAACCCTAACTACTGGCCCTTTTGACAACACCTATGAAGCAGATGAAGTCTCACCCAAGGTAGAGGTAGGGGTGGTTGCAGGATTCAATTGTCTACAACCTAGTCGGGACACAGATACGTGATCATAGTACTTAAAAAAACACTTAGAAATTAATTTACATTAATATTTAACTTTTATCCACTTTGCAGGAGAAAACCCTAATTGCAGAACATCGCAATATTCAACAAGACCTAACACATCCAAGCACTTAGCACATAGAAATAGATCAGATGTAGCATTCATTCACATCACTAAGCACTAAGATACTATATCAGTTGCATCTAACATATATTGCTAAACTAAGCATAACTCACATAACAACCATAATTCACAAAGAAACCACAACACAGGATATACATGGTTCACCCCTAGTGTGGGGCTACATCCACCAACTCTTCTTCTATTTATTATATTCATTCAATGTATAGAGCTACAAGACCCACTTCGCATAGGACATGAGATATGTGTGCACCTCGCCAGATCCTCCTTCCCTGAGTTAGGTCACAAGACAAATCCTTCTTACACAGTTTGCACACCATCTTCTTACAATCACTTGCACTTAGCTCTGCAAGTCTTAACACATAGTATGCACAAAGCCTGTAGCTCCGCACTAAGCCAAAAATATTCACTACTACTACTTTCTTACATCACCTAAATGTCTATTTATACATTGAAAAAGGGGCCTAAACATGGGTAAACCCATGGGTCGACATCCCATACCCATTACATAAAATCCTAAACCCAAAAATCCCTAAAAGGGGCCAAGATCCCACGATCTTCGCTTCACCTTGCACTCTGCCTTCGACCAACCTGTTGAATTCCAAAAAATGGTCAAACATGACCAAGGTTCTCTAAAAATTGGTCAAGGGCCAACAAGCCCCCAACACTCACCTGTGACTCATCCCAAGTCACTCTGATCTAGGTAAATCTGCCTCGAAGGCTTTGATCTTGTCTCGAGCTGCCTCGACATGTTTCTTTGCTAGAGCCTCTTGCTTGGCGAACTCCTAAAGAACCTTCTCTATCACAGGTCCTTCCAAGCACTATTCTACTGTGGTGACCACTTGTTCCAATTCTTCACCCTGTCCTTCAAGTTCCTCAAAAAGTGTGCAAGATTTGTCCTTCACTAGTTGGAGATTCTGAGTCACTTCCATGACTTTACTCTGGATGACATGGACCTACTACTGAACCATCTGCTGTTCTTGGTAACTTTTCATCCTCTCGACCATGGACAATGGATTCAACTGTGCTTGCACTGTTGCTTCCTACTACTTTTCCTCCTAGATTTGTGACTCCAGTGTCCTTATTTCAGGGTCCTCTTGTTCTTCAAGTAAGTGCGCTATTCTCCTAGCCATGAAATCTCTCAATTATTGGTTTTTCTGTTCTAGAGCTTCCTCTTCCTGGTTCCTTCGTATTTGATCTTTCTCAACCCAAGTTTTTCCTAGAAAAATAGAAAATGGGGCGTTGTTCTCAACAAACTTAATGACCTCAAATTCTTCTTCTGTCGAAGTTCCATGAGCACTCATAGGTATCTGTGTAAGTCTTCCACATAGGGTTATCATCTTCCCTTTAAACAATCTTATTCCTCCCAATGAAGGAACCATAACAGGCTTTCCCAAAATTTCCCAAGTTCTTTCTGTCATGATATTCACCTGTGTTTCCTCATCTAGGACATCGTCTATGTCGAAATCTCCTATTCTTGTTTCTATGCACTCCTTCTCTTTTAATACCTCTGTTAAGTTGATGTCTCTGTGATCATTCAGGGTTTCTTTCATCTACAATAATACAGTCTCTGATTCTTTCTGGTTCTTGAGCATATTGTTAGTCTCTTGACCTTCCTCATGGTCTTCTTGTCTCATGTTCATCTTTTCAACTTTAGAAATCATTCTAGGGAAATCTAAAACTTCATGTCCAGTAGCCTTACAACAAAGGCAAATATGATCTCGACCAGCGAATTCCTTAGCAAGATGTCCTAGTATTCTACAATTATAACAAAGATTCAATCCTCTCTTTCTCTTGAATGATCCCCAACCTTTCCTGTACTGTGCACTGGGATCACAGTGGTGGATCTACAAAAAATTCTTTCTAGGATCCTGCATCCACTTGTTAGACCAACAATTCTTTCTATGCATAGGAATACCATATCTTTCACCAGATCTATTCATATCAAATCTTCTTTCTTCTAGCCGTTCCCTAGTTTTCAGACTAGGACAAAATCTATCAAACATACCTAGATCCGTTCTTTCAAAACAAAAATTTTCACTTATTTTACCTTTATTAGAGCACAAAGATTTAATATCTTACCTCTTTTCTTCAGACTGAGCTTCTTTTCTTAGCACATAGCTTCACAAGTCAAGTAGAGTACTGCACACCACACCAATAGATCTACGCACAAATCTTTCTTCTTTTCTTCAGTTCCCAAAAATCACTGTTTCAGGTCCCAGCAACAGAACCATTTGTTGGGACAGGGGTAGACCCAGGGTTCAATGCTTCAACAATGTACCAAAAAAACCCTAACTACCGACCCTTTAGGCTACACCTATGAAGAAGATGAAGTCTCACCTGAGGTAGAGGTAGGGGTGGTTGTAGGACTCAAGTGTCTACAACCTAGATGGGACATAGATCTGTGATCACAATACTTAACAGAACACTTAGTAGTTAACGTTCATTAATATTTAACTCTTATCCACTTTGCAGGAGAAAAACCTAATTGTAGAAAAACACAATATTCAACAAGATCTAATACATCCAAGCACTTAGCATATAGAAATATATCAGATCTATCATTCATTCACATCACTAATCACTAAGATACTATATCATATGCATCTAACATATATTTATACACTAAGCATAACTCACATAACAACCATAATGCACAAAGAAACCACAACACATGATATGCATGGTTCACCCCCAGTGTGGGGCTACGTCCACCAACTCTTCTTCTCTTTATTATCTTCGTTCAATGTATGGAGCTAAAAGACCCAATCCGCATAGGACAGGAGATTTGCATGCACCTCACCAGATCCTCCTTCCCCGAGTTAGGTCACAACACAAAGCCTTCTTACACAATCTTCACATCAGATTCTTACAATCACTTGCACTTAGCTATGCAAGTCTTAACACATAGTATGCACAAATCCTCTAGCTCCACACTAAGCAAAAAATATTCACTACTACTACTTTCTTACATCTCCTAGATGTCTATTTATACATTGCAAAAGGGGCCTAAACATGGGTAAACCCATGGGCCGACATCCCATACCCGTTACATAAAACCCTAAACCCAAAAATCCCTAAAAGGGGCCGAGATCCCACGATCTCCGCTTCACCTTGCGTTCCACCTGTCGAAGTCCCAAAAATCGTCAAACATGACCAAGGTTCTCCAAAACTTGGTCAAGGGCCAACAAGTTGTAGTTTCCCATTACCAATTTATGCACATTGTCATAGTCTTTGAGAGTAAAACAATCTCCCATGTTATAAATGTAAATATTCGTGTTCACTTTGCAAACAAAGAAGTAAAGAAATCTACAATCGAATATATTTATTTCCAGGAAACCCTCCTGCTATTCGACAATTTGACAATCAAGTTTTGGAAGAAGACGCTACTCCAATCACATGTGGCATTCAAGAAAAATCTCGATTATCAAAAAAAAAAGAAATTGAGATAAAAGGAATTCTTTGTCCCAGCTCTATAATCAAACTCACTGCTACCAATGTTTAGGTATGCGCTCTAGATATCATAAAAAATCACTTTGAAATTGATGGGGATGAAGGATGTAGTGCAAGTTTGCATAATGAAAAATTTCGGCCAACAAAGGACAATGCCTTAGTTTTTCATCGAGTTCAATCGTGCGTAGATGCGAGGAGGAGGCAATGGCATGGGCTGCCATAGAGACACTCCCCAGTTATGAACATCTCAAAACTTCCATGCTGAATGACTTGGTAAATAATCAATCAATTGGTTCCACTCACAACCAGATCGATGACGCAAATATCAACATGAAGCTCGAAAACAAATCACCGATAGACTCCTGGAGTAAGGGACCAATATAATGAACGCTTTATGCTCAAACTTCATCAAAGACTTGACAGAGTGGGAATTATCATACCAAAGATTGAGATCCATTTCCAGGATTTGAATATTTCCGTTGATGTTTACGTTGGCAGTCGGGCATTTCCAACCTTAATTAACTGGACATGTCAAGGGAGTTCATGGGACTTTCCTCCAGAAATTGGAACATTTTTCACCTTCAACTTTAATCCATCCCACCCAGTCCAATGGAGACAAAGAGATCACTGGAGAATGTGGTTGTCATGAAGAGTGGATATGGGGATACAAGCTATGCTCACGTTTCATCATTTTAGACGAAAATTATAGAAACAATGAATCCTTTCTTAGAGCATGGAACCTCTCAAAACATAGGCTTGGACAAATTTAATACCATTTCCAAGAAAGGAGGTGGGGTATTCTGCATTGTAGACTTAGGTTGTGCAATAGGGATCAACACACATCTAGTGACATACACCATCATCTTCTCTCAGGATACTGGGCTCTCCCGTGAGGGAGCCACACCCAGTCAACCTGCTCTAATACCATGTTGTTTTTCTTCATATAACATATGATCGATATATTATTACAATGATGAGTGTTCCATATATCCGGAACATATGGTGACCATCCATAAAAGGATGCATCCATTGAATAATCAACAACTATTTGTTATTATCATTTAATTATTATATATGATGTTTAATAATCAATAATTATATTATTAATTATTACTCTAAGAGAATGTATTCCCGATGTTGTCCAAACATCAACACTTCAGACCATCTTGTGAAATAATATGTTGCTGTCAGGATATACTTATTTTGTTGTGAAGAGGAGGGATTGATTTATCCTATGATGTCTAGGCCCCATTGCTAAAAAGGTGCATCTACAGTAACATGTCACAAAGGGAAAGTGACCTTTTTCACTCGTCCTGCAGCCTTTTGGCAAATTACACATTTGCAGGACAACATATGGGCATCTTTAAACAAGGTAGGACAATAGTATCCAACCCTTAGCACTTTGTGGGCAGTAGTATCTCCACCGAAGTAACCACCGACTTCAATGGCATGAAGTTCAACCAAAACTCTTTCGGATTCCTCATTTTCTAAACAACGCAAAAAAACACCATCAAAGTTCTTTCGAAATAAAATATCATTGATTAACTGGAAAGATGCATATTTAAGCCTAAGTGCTCTTCTTTTTTTAGGATAAATATTGTGGGGAGAATATCCATGCATTAGATAAAATCTAGTGTTCTCATACCAAGAATCGGGAGTAGCTTGTGCATAGCTGATTTGTTCTTCGTTATGCTGATTTACATTGAGGTGTTTATTTGACTTTCCTATTATTGTTATCCTCAATTTTGGTCATCGTGATG
>ML799931.1:154847-166468 GCA_009831015.1 Picea engelmannii | reverse complement strand
TTCTAACAAAATTAATCTTGCCCAAAAAGGATTGAATGGCCTTTTTGGAATATGGAGGGGGAAGTTTAGCAATGGATTGGGTTCTTTTGGGATCAATAATCATTTCGTCTTTAGATACTATGAACCCAAACAATTTTCCTTGCTGTACTGCAAAGACCGGTTTCTTAGGGTTGAGAGATATATCGAACTTGCGGCATCGTTCCAAGACATCCCTAAGGTGAGACACGTGATCTTTCTTGTTTTTAGAAAAGATAGTGACATCATCAAGATAGACCACAACTGACTAGTTAATGAGGCCATAGAAAGCAATATCCATCACTCTCTGGAAGGTGGCACCGAAATTTATAAATCTAAAAGGAATTTTCCTGTAGACACAAGTGCCCCATGGGGTACAAAAGGTGGTTTTAAGCTAGTCCAACAGAGACATAAGGACTTGATCGTATCCCAAAAAACCATCTAAGAAAGATAGTCTTTCGAAACCAGACACCTGTTGTAGAATCTATTACATCGAAGGAATCATGTAGTTGTCTTTGTCAGACACTTGGTTTAGGTTACGAAAGTTGACACATAGTCGAATTTCACCACTTTTCTTCCTTACAGAAACTAAATTAGACACCCATTGAGTGTGCCTAACTAGGAAAATTATCTTCACAGTTAGTAATTTGTTTAGTTCATTTTTAACAGTCGGTTCCAATTTAGGATGCATTTTCCTCAATTTCTGTTGAAAGTGTTGAGTCTGGGGCTTCATAGGGATTACATGCTGTATGATGTTTGGATCAAAAGTTTTCAAGTCATCATACGTCCAGGCAAATACATATTTAAATTATTTAAATAGTTTTATGAAAGAAGATCTTTCTTGCTCGAAACATCCCTTTACCATATTAATATTTTGAGGATTATCTCTTGTTCCTAAATTAACAGTTTCATAGATCAACGAGGACATGTTAGTTTTACAGTTGACTACCCCTCTAAATTTGTCATGCAATTCATAAAATTTATCTAATCTCACAACAGATCTAGGCATAGAGTTTACCATCTCAGATGTCGATTCAAGAGATCGAGGATCAGATATTACCATGAAGTTTCATAGATTCTCGTCATGAGTGCCTTCATCAATGACTGCATCTTGGAAGGTGTATTCCATATGCAAAAAGATGATGATCTGCTGGTCATCATTGAATACTCTCCAATTCATGATGTTATTCAGAATAGACGACTTGAACAACAATTCGATCGAAAACACATTAGGGGAAATACCTTCAACAGGAAACAATTTAGAAGCAACATTGTCTAGTAGATCAGCTTCCAATTTACTCATCCTAGGAATATAATTTATATTAAATGCTGAAAATTTATGCATTAAACTCCATACCTAAGTTTGGTAGCTTTTCAAATGCGGTGATAAACATTGTATGGAGTTTCTTACCTGTTTGACCACGATTTCTAAATCACCAAATACTATCAAATTTCACACATCCATACTCAATGATTTCCTAAGTCCTTGTAGAAGTGTTTCGTACTCAACGATGTTGTTAGTACATTCAAACTCCAACCGACAATAAATAAATTTGTATTACCTGTAGGGTCGATGAGTACACAACCAACACCTACTCCTTCTCGGGATTTGGATCCATCAAAATATAAGGACCATATCTTTGCGTCATCAATAATACTTGGCTTATTCGATAAAGCTGTTGTCTGAGTATAGGCTATAACTTCAGATTTCTACCTTGGATCAATGATAGAAGAGACTTCGGTCATGAAATTACCAAAAAAGGTATTCATTCCATGCATTTCAAATGAATTTGCGGATGTAACAAATGATTCATTTGTATCATTCAGATATGTCACAATATGCTTAAGATAACGTTCCCTGTTTATCGTAATTTTGTTGGGCTGTCCATTTTTAGGTAACCACAAGTGAGAGAAGTCTGTAGCAAAATATATGTGCAACTGTTTTGACCAATATCTGCTTAAAAACAGACCATAAACTTTGGGAATATCAATAACAACAATATCAATAATCTGATGAACTTTAGGATTGGATGATAATCTAATCGACACATTTTTAAGCTCACCGATTACTTTAACATTTGTTCGATCTAGCTGAATAATTTTAAGATCAGAAGGTTGTACTTCTGCATTAAATTTTTGACATACAGATAGAGGCATCACATTTGATGATGCACTAGAGTGAACCATGCAATTATGTACATTCCTATTAAAAATTTCAAAGGTTAATAAAAAAAGGTGGGACATTTTTCCTTGTGGAAACATAGAAATTTTGTTGATTTTTTATTGCTATCCCTAAAATAGTTTTATTTACATTTGCTACAGTTTTTTCTGCTAAGTCCCTTTTGTCTTGAGGTTCATATGTCTTTTTCATTGGGACATTATTAGCTGTGTTTGAATCAATTTCTGCTGATTTTTTGCTGCTAAGATTGTTCTTTTTACTTTTTTATCAGCGATGCTTTGAAACATTTTTTGCAAAATAAGAAGAAATTTCAGGAGTTCAAAAACATTAATATTAGCCCTCAATTTTTTTAGATCTTCAATTAAATCATATTCTAAAACTGGGGCTACTAGGGGAGTTATTTTTGGGCTGAGGAAGCGATGGTCTGTTAACCTATGCATGGCTCTGCAACTCTGCTAACTGCTGCGCACACACATTATGACTCCCTTTATGGGAGGGGATCCACCTCCGGATTCCATGTCCCTTGACATGTAGGCCTTTCAGGCCCTAGTTTCATCCTATGCTAAAGTGCCTAAGATTCCACCCTCTGTTTCATCAAAAAGGTGGCTGAAATCCCCAAGGTCTCAGTCTACGCTCCTTCAGCGCAACCATTGGCTCTAAGGATAGTATATCATGGATTTATCAGACATTTCAAGGGATTATGGACATGTCCAAGAGCCATGCATATCTGGATGGAAGAAAATTGGCGCAAGATGATCAAAGGGAAACTCTCGGCATCCTTTTGCGGTAAGGGATTCTTTGCCTTTCTATTTGAAAATAAAGAAGATAGAGATATGATCTTTCATAGTGGCCCATACTTCATGGGGGCTAGAGGAATGTATCTAAACAAATGGACTCCAGATTTTAGCCTGGAAAATGATATCCTCTCTGCAGTCCCAGTCTGGGTTAGGTTACCCTTCCTTTCCCTGTGCTGCTGGAATGATGAAACAATTTGAAACATAGGAAACACCCTTGGCAAGTTCATAGACCATGCTGAGCCAAAGGATGGCCTTCAGGCCTGTGCAAGACTCTGTGTAGAATTTGATCTGGAAAAGGGCCTCCCAAAAGCTATACAACTAAATCTTGATAGTTGGTCCTACATCCAACAAGTGGATTATGAACAAATCCCCTTCAAGTGAAAAATATATCATGAATATGGTCACTTCGCTAAATCCTACCCTCAAGCCAAATATTCTCAGGATCAATACCCCAAGCAAGACCAGTGGAAGCAACCCAAAAGGAAGAAACCAAATGGGAAAAATCAACAGATCTCACACCAAAATCAAAGGGAAAAGCCTACTGAGACAAAAGAAAAGATCCCCGGATCTCCTAAAAAAGGAGAATCAAGCCATAATCGCCAAGTCGACCTTAGCCAAAATGGTACTCCAACTGTCGACATGGAACCATAGGAAATCAGTGGGAAAGGACTAGAAGCAGAAAAAAGAGGAAGCGACACTGCCCTGGAAAAGAATAAAGAAGTTTTGGAAATAAGCGAAGATCACGCTCAATCTCCACACACCCAAAATATGAAAAACCCATAAATCTCAGAAGAAGAGGGCCGAGACTCCTTAGACAACGAATCTGAAGTGGAATTAACCCAAACCATTAATAGTAAAAAACCTAGAAGGAAATCATATCGAAACAAAATGGAATCAACAACAAAGAGGGAAAAGGAACTAGGGATTCAAAAAACTATTGAGGAATCCCTCAAGAAAGATGGAAAAGATGGTAAGAATAAAGCATCTCATCACAAGGGAACAATTTCACAACCCTCAAGAGGGGGGGCAACCAAACACCTTGATAAATGATGAAAATCGTCTCCTGGAATTGTAGGGGATTAGGCAGTAGCCACAAGAAAGAACATCTCAAAAAACTTCTACAGGTAGAAAAACCATCAATCCTCATGCTTCAGGAGATGAAATTGGGGGAACTGGAAACCCTCAATGACCTTCAAAAAATATGGAATAATTGTGATGGATGCACAGTGAGCTCCAGAGGGGCTTCAGGTGGAATCAATATCCTCTAGAAAAAGGGCAAATTTTGATTTGCAAGTGCAAACACAAACCCAATTCTAGATATGAGTGAATCTTCTCAACAAAAATCAGGTATGCTCTACTCCATTATTAACGTTTACATACCAAATAATTACAATGAAAAAACTGAATGCTGGCAATCTCTGATAGACTTTGTCAAACAAAATCCCCCCCAAAACCTCATTATCGCAGGAGACTTCAACACAACTAGAGCCGCAATGGAAAAAAGAGGAGGATCGATCGTCAGAGATCAATTCTGAGAAAGACTGGAGGAACTCATCTCGGATATGGACCTATATGACGTCCCATCCAGTAAAAGGATATATACATGGAACAATAGAAGAGTAAGACCCGAACATATCACAACTAGATTGGATAGATTCCTGATCAACTGCGAATTATTGGCCCTCCCTGATAAGCCGTGCTCAATGAATCTCCCCTGGGATGGTTCAGACCATCGCCCCATAAGACTGACCTTTGAAAAGCATCAGAACTAGGGCCAATCCCCTTCAAGATAAATCCTCTTTGGCTGGACTGACCAGAGATTCTTCAATCCATTGCTCAGATCTGGAACCAGTGGATCAAAGGATCGCCAAACTACATTTGGGAGCAGAAATTCAAAACAATCAAAGACATGCTAAAGAGATGGGCTAAAGACAATTCGCACGATAAAGCACAAGTCAAAAAGGCCCAACTAGAGGCCCTCCAAGAGGAAATGGAAAGCACAGAGATTCCACAGAGTCTCCTCACCCAAGAGAAATCCCTTCACAAAGACTATCTATGAGCCCTAGCGAAAGAAGAAATGACCTGGAGGCTTAAATCTAGGAGCATCTGACTAAAGGCATGTCACCAAAATACCACCTTCTTCCACAACCAAACCAAAGTCAGAAACTGGGCCAACCAAATCTCCGAGCTTAAAATTCCTGAAGGGGAAACAATTCAGGATTGTGACCAAATCAAGCATCTCGCCTCCTCCCACTTCCATTCCCTATATACAACCTATGGTCAAGATGATGCACACCTCTCTGATCAATTTCTCTAGCATATCCCCTCCAAAATAACCGAGGTAGATAACCACTTGCTAGATTGACTCATAGAAGAGGCTGAAATTCTCAGAGTCCTGAACCAATTTCATGAAGACAAAGCTCCAGGCCCGGATGGATTCACTCTTCACTTTTACAAAAAATGTTGGGCTATTTCACCAGAATGCTTCGTTTTTCTCACAAATCCAAAAAACTGGGCAGAGCAACGAACTCCTCCTTCCTTGCTCTCCTCCCAAAAGAACATGGAGCCTCCTCCCTCAATCGATTCAGGCCCATCTCTCTCTATAACATTTCCTATAAGATCCTAGCCAAAATAATAGAAAACAAACTCAATCCCCTCCTCAGAGCGCTAATCCTCCCAAACCAGGGAGGTTTTGTTGCAGGTCGCCATATCTGGGATAACTGCATTCTCGTCCAAGAAGCAATCCATGCTAGTAACACTCACGGGGAGTCCAGAATGGCTTTAAAATTAGATATGGCCAATGATTTTGACAGAGTGGAGCATAAATTTCTCTTCAAAGTCTTGCGCAAGTTTGGTTTCAGCCATAATTTCATGAATTGGATCAACTCGTGCATCGAGTCTCCTTAGATAGCGCCTCTAATAAATGGTAGACTAGGCCCCTTCTTCAAGGCGTCTAGAGGATTAAGGTAGGTATGCCCCCTCTCTCCTATTCTCTATGTGCTCATGGCAGAATTTTTAAACATAAGCCTCAAATGGGAAAGTGCCTTTGGCAACATTCCTGGTATAAAAATCGCCAAAGGTGTGAAAAGACTAAACCACTCCCAATTCACAGATGACACAATCCTTCTGAGTGGTGCTTCCAAAATTATGGCCAAAAGAATCCTTCGAGTCCTGGATACCTTCATCATAGTCTCGGGAGGCTCTCTAAATAAATAAAAATCTCATATCTATACCTGGAATGTCTCGGTAGGCACCAGGGCGGGTATAGCTCAAATAATGGGCATCGCCATCACCCAAGACTAGAAATCCTTCAAATATCTAGGCCTCCCCCTCTGCCTCAGAATGCTTACCGGAGAATACTGGCACCACATCCTTCAAAATAATAGGGAAAAATGGATAGTTGGGGAGCATGATGGATAAACCCAGCAGGCAGTGTGGTTTTAATAAAGTCTGTCCTTTCGACCCTTCCGATGTTTCAATTCTCCACCCTCCTTGCCCCAAAGGGAATTCTTCAAGAAATGAGTCAACTCATTCGCAAATTTTTATGGTAGGGAGGGGCCTCAAATCACAAAAAACTCCACATGGTAAAGTGGGAAATGGTCACCCAGCCGAAATCTAAGGGAGGCCTGGGCATCCGAGACCCCAAAATCACCAACTCAACAATGGGAGAGAAAATTTTGTGGATACTAATCTCAGGGGACAATGATTGGTGGAAGCAGGCGATCATAAACAAATACAGACTAGGAAAAATAAAAAGAAGCATGGACAATCCACATCCCCACCGGACAGGATCCCAAATCTGGAAACTAATAAAGGGAGTCGCCCCGTTTTTTAGAGAGCACCTCTCTTGGATTCTGGGAAATGGAAAAACAATAAAAATCTGATAGGACATAATCTTCGGGGTAGCCTTTAACCCCAGAGACGAAAATCTCTCAGATCTAAAATGTTGGATGCTTGGTATGAGAAAGCATACTCTGTTTGATATCTCAACTTGGAATGATAGTGGTAGTTGGAAAGATTGGAACTTGGGGAATTCCCCCCAACATTTAACAAGACAGGCTCAAAGCCTAATCAAGCTACTAAAAGGGGCATCACCCATCCAAAAAACACGGCTAGACATTAGGGGTTGGGGGAGCCAGGGGTACTTAGTAACAATAGGATACAACTAGCTCCTTGAGAACACGAATGGACATCATTCCTCAACAAAATGGAAAAATATCTGGAACTGGGACTCCCTCCCAAAAATCAACTTCTTCACATGGACTTTAGCACATGGAAATATTTTAACAGGGGAGAATCCCATGAAGAGAGGCTACCTGGGTCCCTTCATCTGTCTGCTCTGTAAAAACAATCAAGAAAATACCAGCCATCTATTATGGGACTGCCCCTTTGCAAAAAATTATTGGAACCTTGCCTTCGAAGACCTAGCTAGATTCATTCGATGGCCCTCCTCCCCCCACCCCAGGCTGGGGAACTGGGATAAATATTATCAGGGCTCCTTCAAGGATAAGACAATATTGAAACGAGTGTGGAGGGCACTTGCAAAATTTCTATGCTGGAAGATCTAGAAAGCAAGAAATAGAAAAATCTTTCAAGGAAATATCACTCCCTCCCAAATAGTAGCAGCTAAGGCAAAGTTGCTTCTATCTGAAACCATTTTCTCTCATTCTCTGAAAATCAAAGATACAACAAACTGGAATGACTGGGAAAAAGACTGGATAGCAAGATTCAATCTCAGGGATGTTAAGTCTCCTTAGGAAACTCCAAGATCATGATGACAACTTCATCACACTCCCAACATGGAACTCTGGATCCAGAAGAAAAAAACCCATACTCTTTTCTTCGACGAATATTCTAAAGGAAACCCAGGGGAGGTAGGTGTGGGGGGGGATTCTCTATGATCCCGGGGGAAAAACAACGTCTTGTTACCACTGAAATCTAGGGATGGACACCAACAACAAAGCTGAGGCATACACTCTTTTAAAAGGAGTTCAACTGGCCCATTCCAAGGGAATAATAAATCTTTTGGTCCTCGAATATTCCCTCACCATAATAAGATTGATGGTCAAGGGATCAAACCCCAAAGATCCCAGCTTAAAATAGATCCTGGATAGAACCAAGATGGACTCTAAAGGAATCAAGCTCTCCTTCTGTCACATCCTCCATGGTAACAACATCGAAGCATACAAGATGGCCAATGCAGCCATTAGGAAACCTCCCGACACTCTCAACATCGACGAAGTTTCAACCCCAACCACCCTATATTAATGAGAATTCAAGAGAAATTTTTGGCTAGTCAAAGGAGTCCCTCGTCTTGGGGCTTAAGCTTCCCCCACGACCACATGGTTAGAAAGGGAGTGTTCACACCCATTTTAGTTGGGGTCCAACTTGCAAGGAAAGTAACGACATGGATGGGTGGACACTTTCAGTCGTCCACGTGACAACCTGCCGTCGCATCATATGGCTTGTAACATACACGATTCATCTACCTCGAGGGTACAAGCTGATCTCACCTCCAAGCATTATGAAATATTCTTCTCACATGGGAAAATAGATGTATCCGACTCGCCTGTTTGGTTTTAATGACCACGACTATCACCTCCCTCCCCAATTTAGCTCCCCTGATGTCAGCTGTCCCTCCATGGCGTCGGGCAGTTCTATGTACAAGAATCTTCCCACAAACTCGCAGGCTCATTTGTCACCTTCCCCCTCAACAAACCTGTAGACTTCCTTTCGCTGTGTTTGGCCCTCATGGGAAATCCTCTCCAAACATTTTCCTCTCGATATCACCTCGACTCTTATATCAGCCCCCTCGCCACCTTGTAGTCATTCCCATTTTCATCAGCGAGCCTCTTGTGTCACCGGGTGTTGTAAATTACTTATTTATAGTGCCTGGAGGATTCATCTCGCCTTACCCTTGCCCCTCACTCCGCTCCCTGCTATGTAACCTCTCAGTCGTCCCCCCCCGAGTCAACTTACACACTTGGGCCTCATGTAGAACCCACAAGATCCAACCAAATCTGGTCTCTCCTCTGGTGACAGTGAAATGCATTAGGAGAATACCATGCAGGAATACTCAAAATCCTAGCTAGAAGACAATTGTGAACCTGAATGCAGAGGATGCAAAAATCTTAGAGAACAATTGGTAGCGCTGAGTGCCAATAGGGCCTTTGAGATGGAAACTCTTTCCCAGCATCGGTTTTTGATCAGTTAGCTACAGGATGAAAGCGAGGTGCAAAGAAGTCAAATAGTTTCCAATCGGGTGCATATTGACACTCTTCAGCTCAGGTTGGATCATCTTGATGACACCCAACCTCCAACAAGCAATACATAAGCTCAGCAAGGATATTCGAGAAATTCTCATTCTAATTCGATTAATCAGATGCCAGATCTGAATGTGCCCCTCTCTGAGTTCAGGAGACATGAGAAACACTCCAATGAGGATAAGAATGCCTAAGCTAGTCGCTCTTAATCTCAAACAACTCTATGTTTTTCCAGATCATGTATCTAAGTGGCTCCTACTGTAGAGTATATGTAGGAACTTCTCCACGCAACACTTTTTGTAAGCAAAGGGGATACCTGAACACCCCACTTTTTGTAATAGTCCTCACAGTGAATAACTCAAAAACAACCCTTAATGGATGTTCTTTTTTGTAACCTCAGTGGATTTATCCACACCGATTAATATATCTTTTCTAGCTTCTATTAAAAAAAAAAAAAACAGGGGCTACTAGGCTTTGCTTAATTTCAGTTTTCTTTGACTATTTTGGAAACACATTTTTACTTACTTCGAGAGGAGTTTTGTTTTGTGTTTTTCTTCTTGTGTTGTAGGGGTGGACATTTTTGAAATTTTCTTGGAAGATACTGTCCGACAAGTGACCGAAAACAGGAGGAGATGAGTCCTCCTCTTTTGGTACCTCTTCCTCAACTGTATCATTAGAATTTTCAGGAGGAACAAAAACATATTTATCATGTGCTTCTAAGATGGTTTGCAAAGCATACTGTAAACTTTCAAAATTTATACCTTCTGTGGTCGAGTTTGGCCGGTTTGGAGGAAAAGGTTTCCTAAAAGGAGGTTTGAAACTCCCTTTGCTTGTGGATGCCTCCTTCGCTGATCTTTTCAAGTCAATGACCTGATTTGACAGTGTCTAGAAATCGTTTTGCAAGCTCTCCAAGTCTAAAGTTTCTTGTTGGTTTTTTGTTTGAGGAGGCCTTGTGAGAATTTCTATTTTCTTCTTAGAGGACGAAGTTGTTTCAACTTCACTATTTAGATTATCTTTTAAGATTAATATATCTTTCTCAATTTGGCTTGCCTCCTCAAAGGATTCTAAAAACGTGTTCTTCTTGGAACTTTTAACCCATATGGCTATGTTATTGTGTAATGCATTAGCATAATATGCAATAATTAAACTTTCTGTGGGCATCAAATCTATAGGGATTTTGTTTTTTAATGTAAGAAATCTTTGGTTAAAGTCTTTCACTTTTTCTTTAAGGTTCATTTTTAAACTAGAGAGTTCCATAACCAAGACTTATGGAGATTTATCATCTCCAAATTTTTCTAGAAAACAAGTTTCGAAATTGTCCCAAGAGACGATGGTCTGGGGCTGTTGAGCGAAATACCAGGTGGAGGCATTTACCTCAAAAGTATAAGGAAATAGTATGCATACTACATCCTCCTGTTCAACACTCCAGAGTCTAATGACCAACATAAATTTCTTGATGTGATCCTCAGTTGATTGCTTCAAATCTGGATCAAATTTGGGCAGCCATTTCTTTGTATGTTTAGGTAATGGGTGTTGGGGTCCATGTATGACCACAACATCTTGATCGAGCAAGGGTCTGGCAGGATTATTTTGGTTTTCCATGGGAGTTGGTGGCGTCAAAGGATGATATGGTTCAGATGAAGAACTTCCTTCATTTGAAGAATCTCCTCCTGAAGAAGATGGAGAAGAACCAGGTTGGGATGGTGGGATACCATATCCTCCAGCTCCCGAGATAAACATTTTAGCAGGATTAGTAGTGTTTCCACCTAAATGGATTTCGGGCAGACTGGTGCCTTGAAGTTGTTCTTGGACATCCGTGAAATTAAGGGGTTGATTAAGTGGCCTACCAGGTTGTCTGATATGGGCTAAGACACTATGAGTTCTTATTAGTGATTGGAAGATAATTTCTTGGACATCAATCCCTTGAGGAACTAGTGTCACTAGTTCAACGGGAATATCAGGGTTATCGTTTGAGGTATTTTTTGTTTCAAGTGTAACATTATTGTCTGAGCGACTACGCGTTACGATAGGAGTGTGAGTGTGTGGGGGAGGAGTCTTGCGACCTCCATGTGCCATCAATTAAATTAAGGCCCTCCTTCTAGCACCATTTTTTGACAGGCGTAGGTGACACACCATCAAATGGAAGGTCAAATCCTGACTGGGGTTGTCTAAATAACCCACACCATTTGGAATGAAATGACCCAATGGGTTTAATGGCTCCATTGGCCAACTAAAGTCCTAAAAATAATAAAAGAAATGAAACTAATCTATAAAGCTATGATACTTAATAATATAATAATTACAAATGTTCAAATGGAAACACGAATATGTGCATATGATTATAAACAATTTATGTACAATGTACAA
>ML799931.1:121348-140064 GCA_009831015.1 Picea engelmannii | reverse complement strand
TTAATTAACATCACCAAATGATTTCATGAAAATGAGAAACCAACCAAGATATTATTTGATGAAGTATTGAACACATTATTCAAAATAGTCAAAGTTGTTAATGAGCAAAAGAATGAACACGTAATTATAATTTAAACGAAAGTAAACATTTGATAAAAAATAACGTTTTTGTTTAAATTGAGATTTTTATGCTCGTTTCTAACTTTTGACATATACTCTTGTAATGAATGTCTCATACTATAGTGAATGCCTTAAGTTTGTCTCAAAACAAGGCAAGGTATGGAACTATTTGAAAAGGTTGATTCTGTAGCTCATTATAATTATCAAGATTCTAATGGGGCCCTTTAAATTTTGTAAAACATTTAGGGGGAGTTGTTGGGGCCCAACAGGTCACAACCGTTGGATCCCATCGGAGAGTGAGATTAATGGACATGAGGCATTGTGGGGAACCAAGTTGCACGGGACATAATTTCCCAAGGTGGTCCCACATTCCAAACCACAATTTCCCCAAGGGGGTTACGTGTCAACATCAGGAGAATTGCGGGGCAAAAAGAGGGTTACTCCAAACAGCCGATACATGCCCCCGCAAATTGAAAGGAATGCAATGATGCGGCAGGTTAGGGCTCAAACATTGAAACTCCGAATAGCCGAAGCATCCGGGGACTGTTGATCTATTGGAGGACACGCATCAACCGATCGTGTGCTCCGAATGAAAGCACTCTGGGAAAGAGTGTGTGAGGAGAAGTTGAGAGTTGAAACTCTCGAAGCCAGGAGATCCGAAGACTCGAAGTAAATGTCGATTGTCAAATTGTTCGAGGTAGATCCTGGTCGTTAATTGCCAAGAGGTTATGTGTCAACAAATTAGTAACTCCTGAGGAATCTGTTCGAGATGTTTTCAGTTGAGATTTGAGACTCTTGAAGCCTGGAGAGCCAGAGAGCCGAAGTAAATCTTGATCGTCTGATCATCCAAGAGGATCTCAACCATTGATCTGCCGAGAGCCACGTGTCACCAGATCCATGGCTTCAGATAAAATCCAGTGGGACCAGATAAGTTTTGAAATTTGAGATTTACGAAGTCCGAAGACCTGAAGTAAGCCTCAACTATCAGATTAAGGAGGAAACGTGGTGTAGATCCATGGACTCTGGGTGAAGACCCGAAGTGAATCTTAGTTTCCCGATCCAAGAGGACACATGGCGACAGATTGACTAGTTTAGGAATGCAGAGTTCGGGAGAATCAAAAGTGTGCTAGTATGAAAACTTTCGAAGTCCCGAAGCCCGAAGAGACAAAGTGTTGGGGCGTGATGATGTCACCTGGAGGTGATGTGGATCCCAGAATTTGTGAAGTGATGTGGCTTGCAGATGCCACATGGGATGATGTGGACACATGGAATGTGTGCCACATGTTAGTAAGTTTTGAGAATTTGGAGTATTGAAAAGTCAGTTAGAATGTGATATGTGTCACCCGCCTAATTGGGCCACGTGTCCGCTTCCTTTATTTCATCATGTGGTGACAGATCATGCAGTCTGGAGACTGGGCACTCCAGAGGGGAAATATGTGACAGCTTGCATTAGGTCAAAACCTCCTTAAGGCCGGAGTACGTATCGACCGTTGATTCCAGAAGACACACATCGAAGGATCGTCGAATTTGGGTAAAATCACTCAAGGAGAAAGTGCAGGAGGAAGGTTTAAAACTTTCAAAGCTCTAAGAGATGAGGAAATTCATATCCGTTGATCTATGGGAGGACACCCGTTGACAGATCATGAACTCTGGGTAAAAGTGTTTCAGGAGGAGGCAAACGAGGAAAGTTGAGACTCCCGAAGCGTGGAGTCCCGAAGTGGATCTCGATTGTTGATCGTGAAAGAGGATGAGGACCGTTAATCCAGTCCTGGCTGAAAGTTCCAAAGTCCCGAAGCTTTGGAAAAACACTTTTTTAGCTAAGAGGAGGGTCATGGCCATGGTCATATGTAGAATTGGGAGCTGAGGGAAAGAGGGCTAAGGGCTGAATTGGTTGTCTTCGAGACAGAAAGGTGCTAAGAAAGGAGTTAGCCACAATTTCTATTCGTGATCACTTGGGAAGGTGGTTTGAAGGAAGTTCCTGCGTAGGAGGAGTTCTGTGTCAGCTAAGGATAACATGACACTGTTGTTTTTAGAGAATGGGGATATGATCTCCATGAACAAAAAAATAAGAAGAAAGAGACCTATAGAATGGTTTGGCAATTTTATTTATCACATGCATAATTCTAACAAAATGGTCACTTGCACATTTTGCAGAATTAAGGGATTAAGCACATCAACTCAGGATGCATATTGAAGAAATGGAATAAGGTGAGGGAGCCTCCAGTCATGATAAGGAGGCCGAAGGCCAGATTACCAGAGTTGGTAATGCAAAGACAGATTCCAATGGATTCAAGGGAAAAGGAGAGCAGGAAACGTTACCAGAAACAGTAAGAATCTTGAAGATGGAAGTGCAGAGCTACAAAGAAGACAACGAGAGACCAATGAGAGAGAAAATTTAGATAAATTCTTGAGTGTTGCAGAGCTTAAATCAACTGTAGAGACAAACGAATAAGGGATCAAACTCAAGACAAGAGGAAGAAGACAAGTTCCATGAAAGAAGGGATGATCGTGGAATATCTGGTTATTCCAGAAGTGCTAGAAGTGCGCATGGACACCACTCACCTCCTTACTCAGAAAGAAATTTTTATGCATCAGAATATCCCGTAAGAAGTCCATAGGTGTCTCCTGTCAGACACCAAAGAAGGAAAAAAGAGATAGATAGTTTGCAAGGAGAGCTGAGGAAGCTCAAGCCACCTTCCTTCGATGGTGAAAGAGGAAGGGAAGATGATGCTGAAGAATGGTTGCTTGGATTCCAGAGATATTTTCAGTTGCATAACTATTCATTGAAACTGGAAGCCAAGATTTCCACCTACCATTTACATGGGAAAGCTGTAATGTGGTGGGACCAACTGAAGCAAGTGGAACATGTTGATTAAAGTAGGATCACTTGGAAGTAGTTCAAGAAGTACTTACATAAGGATTACCTCTCAGAGCATTTATATGAAAAGAAAATGCAGGAGTTCTTTGAACTCAGGTTGGGAAGCATGACTATGACATAGTACGAGAAGAAGTTCTTGGGATTGTTAAAGTATGTTAGGTTCATTGGTGATGAGAAAGTGAAAATACAAATATTTCTAAGTGGACTGCCAACCTTTTATAAGGAAAAGATCAAATATGATGAACCCAAGACCTTAATTGAAGATATTAGGAAGGATAAATACCTGTATGAGAAAGGCTAGGGAAGAGAATACCTTCATAAATCTTGGAAGGATAACAAGAATACGAAGTCCGATCAGAGGAGGAAAGGATTCAAACCTCCCTTCAATAGGAATTTTCCTAATAGAAATCATTAAGATCAATATGCTAAGGGGGATTTCAAGAAAGAAGATTCCTTGGAAAAAGGGGAAGACCACCAATCCAATGTTGGGGATGCAAGGAAGATCAACTATACAAGGATTTCCCACACATAAAGGACAGAGTGAAGATCATGCACAACATCAAAGAGGCTACAAAAGTTGAAGATATGGGAAGAATCTATGCAGCTTTAGATGATCGACAAGAAGAGTACCAATCCAATATGATCGAGGTGGAAGGTAAGATCATAAATCAACCTGTTNCTATTTTGATTGATTCAGGAGAAATTCATTGCTACATTGATCCTAAGATAGTGGATAGATTACATTTGTATAAAAGTAAACTTGGAAAAACAAGTTTGGTTCAATTAGCCACTGGGACCAAAAGAAGAATCTATGATATGGTCAGAAGTTGTTCCATAATTGTTAATGGCGTGAATACTAGTATTGATCTAAATATCATACCATTGGGGTCTTATGATATTCTGATTGGGATGGATTGGTTGGAAAAAAATCATGCTATCCTAGATTTTCATAACAAGACATTTACATGTCTTGATGGAAATGGAAAACAGAGCACTGTGAAAGGAATTCCAAGGCCCATCTCTATAAGGGATATTTCATCCTTATAGCCAAAACGATGTTTTAGGAAGGGATGTCAATTGTATGTATCTCATGTGGAAGAGCCAGATAATAAAAAGGGGCAAATCCTCGAAGGTTTCTCGATACTACAGGAATTTGAGGATGTATTCCAAGAAATACCCGGATTGCCACCAAGAAAGGAAATAGATTTCTCAATTGATTTAGTGCCAGGAGCTAACCCGGTGTCAAAAACACCTTACAGAATGAGCACACCAGAGTTAAAATAATTACAAATGCAGTTGGAGGAATTGTTGAAGAAAGGGTATATACGTCCAAGTGTTTCACCTTGGGGAGCACCAATACTTTTTGTCAAAAAGAAGGATGGAACCTTGAGGCTGTGTATTGACTTCCGATAGCTTAAAAAGTACACTATAAAGAACAAGTATCCTCTACGCCGAATTGATGACCTCTTTGATCAGATAAGAGGAGAAAAGATATTCTCAAAGATTGGCCTGAGGGTAGGATACCATCAGGTAAGAATCAAGGAAGAAGACATTCATAAGACATCCTTTAGGACTAGGTATGGGCATTATGAATTTGCAGTGGTTCCTTTTGGAATCACCAATGCACCGACTGTCTTCATGTGCCCAATGAATGGCATATTCAAGAATTATTTGGATAAGTTTGTCATAGTATTCCTGGATGACATACTTATCTATTCTAAGTCTAAAGAGGAGCATGAACATCACTTAAGATTGGTATTTCAAGGACTGATAGAACATCAGTTATATGCCAAGTTGAGTAAGTGTTATTTTTATCAAAAGTAGATCCATTACTTGGGACACATTATTTCAGAGCAGGGCATAACAATAGATCTAGAGAAGATCGAAGCCATTAGAGGATGGCCAACACCCAAAAATGTGTCATATGTCAGATCTTTTATGGGATTAGCTGGATACTACAGAAGGTTCAAAGTAGGGTTCTCTAAGATTTCTCATCCCATCACTTCTTTGCAAAAGAAGGGAACCAAATTTGAATGGACACTCAAGTGTGAAAATAATTTTAATCTATTGAAGAAATTACTTACTAGTGCACCTGTGTTAAATATTGTTGACCCAAATGAAAGTTTTGTGGTATGTACAAACACATGTAAGGAAGGACTTGGGGGAGTCCTCATGCAAAATGGACATGTCATTGGATATGAGTCCAGAAAGATTAAGGAACATGAGAGGAACTATGTCACCCACAACTTGGATCTTTCTACCATTGTTCACGCCTTGAGGATGTGGATGCATTATTTCATGGGGAAGAAATTTGAATTAAGGACAAACCACATTGGCCTGAAGTATCTTTTTGAACAACCAACCTTGAATGTCAGGCAAACAATATGGATGGAATTTTTAAGTGAATATGACTTCGATATCAAGCATATCAAGGGAAAGGAGAATAAAGTTGTTGATGCACTTAGTAGAAGAGTGCATCTCATGCATGCTACTACTATCATTATGCATTAGTTAGACTTGAAGAGCAGAATTTTGGATGGTCTTGTTACAAACCAGCATTACCTAGAGGTAAAGGGAAACTTACAACAAGGAGATGTACAACAGAAAATAAATGAGTATGAGATAAAGGAAGATGAACTACTCATGCATAAAAATAGAATCTATGTTCCTAGTTATGGAGAAGTGAGGAATTTGGTACTGAAGGAAATGCATGATGTTCCTTATGCTAGACATCACGGTTACCAGAAAACAATTACAATAGTAAGAAGCCAGTTCTTTTGTCCGGGAATGAAGAAGGATGTTGTTGATTACATCACTCGATGTATGGAATGTCAGAAGGTAAAGGATGAGCATAGGCACCCATCGGGTTTGTTGCAACCATTTCCAATTCTAGAGAAGAAATGGGAAGTGATCACCATGGATTTCATCACAAGATTAACCATAACAAATAAGAAACATGATTCAATCATGGTGGTGTTTGAAAAATTAACAAAGGCTGCTCATTTTGTGCCTGTGAAGACACCGCATACAACGAATAATATTGCAGAAATTTTCATGAAGGAAATTGCTAGGTTGCATGGGATACCTAGGACAATTGTCTCGGACAGAGATACAATGTTTACCTCCAAATTCTAGAGGGGGTTGTTTAAAGGAATTGGAATAAATATAAAATTTAGCACAATATATCATCCCCAGACAGATGGGAAAAAAAAGAGAGTCAATCGAATAATTGAAGACATGTTGATAATGTATGTGATGGATAAGCCATTTAAGTGGGAAGATTACTTACACTTGGTTGAGTTTTCATATAATAATGGGTATCAAGCTTCATTGAGAATGATCCCATTTGAAGCCTTGTACGGTATGAAATGTGATACTCCAGTAAGTGGGACAACCCAACAGATAGAGTGGTACTTGGGCCGGAGTTGCTCAAGGACATGGAAGCCCAGGTGGTCAAGATAAAGAATAATTTAAAGGTAGCTCAGGATAGACAAAAAGTTTATGCAAAGAAGAATAGGACAACTAGAGAATTTAAAGTAGGGGAGCATTTACTTTTGAAAGTGAAGCCCAAGAAAATCTCTTTGAAATTGGGTAGTTGTACACAACTGATAGCCAAATTCTGTGGTCCATTTGAAATATTGGACATAATAGGGCCAGTTGCATACATGATTGCATTGCCTGCTTCCATGAATGTGAATAATGCATTTCATGTATCTTTACTAAAGAAATATGTACAAGACCCTAACCATGTTATTGATTAGCATCTGATTCAGGTAGAGATAGAGGGAGATTTTCAGGTTCAACCAGTGCGGGTATTGGACATAAAAGTCAAAATGCTTCAGAATCGTGTTATAGAGCTGGTAAAAGTTCAGTGGACCTGCTATGGTCCTGAAGATGCTACCTGGGAACATGAATATTCCATGCAGGTAGAGTACCCACAACTTTTTGAATAAATTTGAGATTTTAATCTCTATTTTGTATATGCACTGAGGATAGTGCCAAAATAAAGGGGAGGGAATGTAACACCCCGAGTTTTGAACCCCCATTTTAAATAATGTATTGCTACAATGATGAGAGGCCAGAGTGCCCAAACAATTATTAAAAGGCTAGTGTTCCCAAGACATGTAATGTTTTTTATCATTATTAATAATAAATACATGACTGGCTGCTAGACGGACAAGGACTAGAGTTATAGGTGGCTATGATTCCACAAGAGAGGGGGCTTGAGGGGATAAATATTTATTTCCTATTTTAATTACCCTTTTTTTCTAAGGGAGGGGATCCGTTACATGAGCTTCTTGGGGAAGGCCAAGAGGTTCTTGATTTCCCCACGAAGTTACTTAAACCCTCCTCTGGTCTGATGGGGGGGTTGGTCGTTGGATCGTTCGCTCCTTCACTTCTGCATTCACACCATTCTATCCCTCACACACTTTCATGCATGCGCCTCCATGCAACCACTTACCCATTCATTGATCCATCTGTCATCCGCATCTTGTCTTGGGAAAGGGAGCCGAACTGTCGAAGAATCAACCACATAATAGTTGGATGTAGTGGCCGTTGGTGTGATCCATCCATGACCTGAGGCCACATGTCTGGGATGTGTTGGCCTGTGTTCAACGTTGCTCACAACTGCAAGTCCTGAGAGTTCCAACATTGATATTCTGGACCAGTTGTGCTAGAGCCTGAATTAAAGAGAAGGATTTCCTGAGGGACTGCATGGCAGAGAAGGGTGGAGATCAATTCTCTTGGGTGGTGCAAGCTGGGTAGAAGAGAGCTGGGTTCTTGGATTGCTGTGAGAGATGGGAAGCCTATGCGAGCTTGGGTACTGACTGGTTTGGGAAGCCAAGTAACACTCTGGAACCATCCTTGTGGATTCATAGCCCTGGCTCGGGGGTGACGCTTCTATTGAGATTTGGAATAATAATGTCTATGGTTGGGTGGAACATCCTTTGTCTGTAGCCAGTTGGTGTCACCTTTCATAAAGATAAGTGCTCTCTGTTATGGTATCATTTACATGTATATGAATGTATTTCCATTATGTATATTTAATTATCGTTTAATTGAATCTTTAGACTATGCATGCTTGCTGGATATTGCTGTGCATGTTGTTAAAGTCTTTTCTTTTATGCATCCTTAAATTTTAAAAAGGTATCAGTAAGAGAATGAAGTCCAAGGGTGGGCTTGCAGGTAGCCTGTGGGTGGTTGGGTATGTTACAAAAAGTGTTTTTGATTTGTTAGATTATCAAATCATCATCCCAAAATACTTTCAACCTCTGAATATTCATATCCTTAGCAACGTTCAAGCCCAAGACCAAGGATTCATACTCTGCTATGTTATTTGTCACTTTTAAATCCAATTTCAAGGACAAATGAATTGTTTCTTTGGAAGGCGAAATGAAGAAAACACCTGCTCCTGCAGAGTCTTTTGAACAAGCACCATAAAAAAACATGCTACAAATAGTATCACTTTCTACTTATGAAGATTAACAAATAGGATTTCTGAGCTGCAATGATAATGACATAGAATCATCAATATGAAGTATAAAAGACCCCAAAACTATGTCAAATGAGTATATGGGATGATTAGTAGGCTCCTTCTCATCACTGATAATATAGGCTAATTGAGCTTCCCTATACAATCTCCTTTGTTCTCCTCCAAAAAATGGGACAATTGCATAAGAAAGGTCATTTTGCAAAGTGCCCCCTAGCCTCTTTATCCATGCTCGAGACAAGAGCATACCAAATTTGGGTGGAACATCAACTACCACAATTTACATTGCCATGCTTCTCATGGGTAACTGAGATAAATAAATTTCTAAATATTTTATCAAACTAAGGCACTTAACCTTCCTAGAGTCAAATGAAAATAAATAATGATAAGACTTGGTAATCTCTAAACCCAACTCATCCATAACTTCTTTTGGCATGAGGTTATGAGAGACTCCTGTATCTAGAAGGAAGTTATGTATAATTTATCATGGATGTTTAAGGAAAAATAGAAATGTGGACAGGTTTCCTCACGGTCTTCAACCATTGGACTAAGGACAATAGTAGGCTTGTCATATTGGAGGTTTACAACATCAACAACAGTTGGAATAGGTTTATGATCAATGGATTTAAGGATGGTTTGTTTGAAGGTGTCATTCTTCATTAATTCCATGAGTGGTATGGGGATTTTAACCTTCTGAATTTCTGATTCAAAGCTAAATGAGAAAGGGGCTTTGTCAGGATTTCTTACCTCTTGCACATGAGCTTTAAGAAGTACTTGATTTTTGGTTTGAGCTTGATATTTTCTTGGTTGCTGTTTTGCAGGGAACCAAATTTCCTGGGAGGATATTGTTCATCTTGCTTACCATTACTCTGTTTAGATCTCAGATTATATCTATTCTGATCATCAGTTTGAAAAATAGATCCCTCATTTGAATCTTGATTAGCTTGCTAACTAATCAAAGCTTCTTGATAGGCAGACCGTGTCAAGAAAGAAGCATCACTTTTGTCTCCCAAGCAATGAATCTCATCATCTTCTTCAGGCTCCTCCTCCTCCATTACTGTGTTCTAAAAAGGGGCTTTGATATTCCGATCTTCATTTTCATTTCTATTATTTTGTAAAATCTGATGTTGCTCATTATTTCTTCTACATTGATTTGGATTTCGAGGAATGAAAGCATTAGGCTCTCTACCTTTTATAGGTTTCTTTTTCTCAAGCTTTATCTTGGACAATTGTGAAGTCAAAGATTCAATCATCTTAGCTATCATTTCAATGTTAGGATCAACACTTGATGATGAGGCTTCTCCCTTTTGCTTTCTCCTCTCTCCTCTACCTTTCAACTTTTCTGAAGCAAGGATATTAGATTCCACTTCAAGTGATGCATCCTGCATTTTAGCCAATGAAACATACCTCCTTTCTCTTAACAAAAAACAAAAATCATCATCAAAAGCATTAGCATATGTGATCTTTGCAGAGGTAGAAATAGGTTTGATTTCATCTGGGATTTTGCTGTACATCCTATTAAATTTCTTGGTGAAGTCTGACACTGATTGACCACTCTCCCTTCTCAAGTTCCCAAAATATGTAATGTAGTAAAGAAAATCTTTCTTATCCCTCCATTGTTTTAAGAAAACATGATCAAAAACTTCAATTTCTGTTATAGATCCCAGGGTTAATTCTCTAAACCACCTCATGGCCTCTCCATCTAATCTTTGCACAAACACTCTCATCCATACATCTTCATCTGTGATTAAGTTATCGACATAACTATAAAACAATTAAAGATGTTCTTCAGCTGTGACCTCTTCTACCCTTCAAAATTTTGGCATATGCTTTTGATAGTCTCGAATATGAATTGTGTAGAGGATTTGGCAATACTAATGGGGCATATCTAGCAGCTATAATTCTTTCCATCTTAGTGGGATTTTGAGGTGCTGCTTCCATGATAACAATAGATGTAGATGTGCTGGAAGTTTGGATCACTAGGGATTGAGATGAGGCTGATATTTAGGATGAAGGTGAGGTAATGAGAGGATAACGTATTTTTGGACTTGAAATGGAAGAGGGGAAATAAGAAGATCTATAAAATTCAAATAATAACTTGGCAAGGTTTTCTTCTCCTTTTACAGACAGTTCATGTAAGACTAGATCAATTGCGGGAATATTTGTATGAATGTAGGCTGAATTTGGTTTAGTTTCAGATTGAGAAGATTCTACAGAGGATGAGAAACTATCTTCTCCAACAAATGGTGAACTATCTTCTTGAGTAAGATCAGAATATCCTTGAAATTCTAAAACTAGATTTTCAGTATCAATCTCTTAACCTATAGCTTCAACAATTGTTGGTTTTATTAGTGTATTTTTCTGGAAAAGACAAAGAGGGATTTCTAGATATACCTGAACTTGAAGATCCCTTCTGTAATGCCTTTCCCTCTTTGATGATCCTCTTGGGATCATATACTGGATCAATTAGTGGCTGCTGAGGATTTTCTCGAGTATGTGCCTTCTTAGTAGCAACCATTTACCAATGGAGTTGCTAGATAGAAGATTACAACCAAAATAATGATGCCCAACCTTTGTCTATCATCAAAGTTGGGACTATGTCGTCTCCCATGGAAGGTCGCTTCACACTCCTTTCCCCGGCAACGAAGCCAATTTGTTATCACTCCAAGAGTCACTCAAGGTTGTAGGTTGAGTAAGTTTGGTAACTTAATCAGAATGCTTAAAGATGTATCTTAAAGATGGATCAAAGATGAACAACTCACACTCATTCCTTCACACAAGGAAATTTGAACATATCTAGACAAAATAAGGCCTTCAAGAGCTATTGATAAGATGGTTTATATAATTCAGGTGGATGGAGAATGATAACTATACCAACAACATTACATATATTGAAAATACATGTAAAAGGTCAGATATAACTAACATATGGCTTGTGATCCTTTGTTTATCAATGCAGAGATAATATGCCAATCATCAATCATTAAATAATCAAAGAACTGAACATGAAATTCAAACCACAAGTACAGAATAAGAAAGAGGGACAAAGATCTGAGCAATATCAATGAAAGAGACTTATCATTCCATAATATATATCAAGTTTTTACATCAAAAGAGTACAATAGAGTCTTCAATCTCGAACCATTTACAAAGATGCCTCAAAGGGATTAAATAATCTTTACAAACTTTGACTAAGATCCTCAAGAACTAGATCTGAAAGACACCTATCAAATCAAATCTAAACTGATGCACAATGATAGGATGAGATCCTATTCTTAAGGGATAGGTATCCCATTCGAATTCCCAAAAATTAGCTCGTTCTGAGCTACCTTGTGGCTGTAGAAAATATTTACTGCATCTTAGCTAACACCTGGAGTCATGATTCATCTTTTGCCCGCTGAAAATTAGGTCAACCCTTGAACAAAATTTTATACGCAGAATACTAGCGAGTTGGTAGCGCACTGCATGGAGAAACGTAGTCTGCGCTACAAACTCCTGTAGCTACCCGTTTTGTTCGAAATCTTCAAAATTAATTGCAAAATTCTTTTGGAAATGGAGAATCTATCTAAACAAAACACATATCATTTCCAATTACTAATCCTATTGAGACTATTCAGACTTCATCTCAATAACCATACCATACATGTTTCTTTTAATGTAGTTTCCATACTTTCATTAAGCTTCAAAACATTAACTCATCATTGCTCAACAGTCACACAGAACCTTAAAACATCTCTGAATCAATCATCATGCTTGGGAGAACTAGAAGAAGTAATATCTTTCAAGAAGATAGCCAAATTATTCTTGCTAAGCATATTCTTGGCCAAATATAAGTGTTCTGCTAGCTTTCTATTTTCTACTCTCAGACTGAGATTTTGTTTGTATATATTGACCAATTGCTTCCTATGAATAATCTTTCTCCTGATGTTCTTCTTCAACTAGTTACATTCCCTTTCCATTTCATCTATTTGGCTTGACATTTGTCTACCAAGTGTGATATTCTCCTGATGTAACCTCTGATTCTTGTCCTAAACTTCCTTGAGCTGCCTGTTTGCATATTTGAACAATTGAGCCCAATTCTCTCTAGGTCCTTGCTTTGTCTCTGGGAATGAGTTCAGTGGAGATTCACTCAACTGAAATATGGCTTCCAATGCTTCCTTTTCAAGAGGGGAGACTTTAAATATGATAACCTAGCTCTAGGTTTTACTACATCATTTCTTGGAAGAGACTCCTATTATAAAACAAGCTTCCTCCTTGATGACCTTCTGAGAGATGGTGCATCAACTCTTTCTTGGATAATTGGAGGATTATCTTCAATTTCCATAGGGGGACGCTCCACAAGAGGCTTTGTTTGATCCTCAACAACTACTTCTTGGGCGTTTTCTTTCCTCTTATCTCTTTTGTAGACTTGGACAAGTAAGGGTATTTGAGGAATAGGGTTTTGAGGAGACTGAGGTGTTTCAGATGTAGAGGGAACAATAGAAGTCGAAGTCTAGTCTATTTAAAGTGTAGGAGTAGAGGGGGAAGAATATTATGCTACTTCAAATGAGGGATCATAGGGGGAAACAGACTGTGGTATCTCAGATGATGGGACAGAGGAGGCAATAGGAGGTTTTGTAGTCTTATTTTTAGGGGTTTTGAGTTTTGAAGGAGAAGGAGGAAAATCAATTTGATAATTGGATACAAATAATAAAGTGGGCCAATCCTTCCCTTCCTTTTTCAATTCTTCAAGGACTATGAGATTTATTAAGGCATGGTGGAAAATAGACTTTTGAAGCTTATCAGGTTTTCTTTGTGCAAATGAAATCATCCTTTGCAAGCTCATGAAAAGGAAAAAGGGTAAGTGTATCTCTTTCTTACCAGTGAAATGGAGAATAAGTTTGAAATGGTACTACAAAACCCAACTATATCTTTCTTCACATGTGAAAAACCTCTGAATGATGAAGAGGAGTTTGTTTTATTCCTCTATTAGCCACTTCCTTGGCACACCCTTCAGTAAATCAACTCCTCTATGCTCATGTCTGAGCATATCTTGGCACCAGTCTTCTTTTTCAATTATATTTGATTTAAACCATTGTTCCCCAGTTCTAGGGATCTTTGTTACTTTTGTAACCAGATCCACTGTCACATGTATTTACAAGGGACCAACCTTTGTCTTTCCAGTCTTTTGGTTCTACACAAAATCCCTATAAACCTCCAGGTAATGCCCTTCAAGTTTATTGTAGAATATCTAACACCCCATGCGCTTGAATGAGTCCACATGGTTGGAATTTTACTCGATCAGAGTGGTCTCAGTGGGATCGAATATGACCAGAGAGCCTGACCTCTTCCTGGGAATAAGATCCTTTCTTGGAGCCATCATTGTATAGACACCTGATTATGGACAATTCTGCACCGATATGATTAGAAGCAGTCAACAAATATGATTTTAAACCTTGATAACTCCTTTGATGGCGAGCTACAACTATAGAAGAGGCCCTCAATGATTTGATGATGATCCAAGATATCAGAAAACACCTTCTTTTAATAGCTTTTACCTTGGAAATTTTTGAAATTCAAAACATGGTTTCCCCCCCGAGTTGGTAGCGCACCATATGCATAAATGATGATTTGCGCTGACAACAATGGCTGAGTTGGTAGTGCACCATATGCATAAATGATTATTTGCGCTGACAACAATGTTTGAGTTGGTAGCGTTTCCAGTAAAAAAGTACCTAGATGCGCTACAAACTCGTAACCATGAAGGAAAACGATAGACAGAAAGTCAAATCATGATTTGAGATATAAATGATGACTTATAATGGACAAAAACTGACTTATATGACCCATGACTCACTTTTTAGGAAATAAATGACTTATCTTTTGACCAATATGACCTAGGACAATGACCATGACAACTGCTTAGTCATTTATTTACCTCATATGACATGACCCAAAATTGATGACTAGACTCAATGAAGGGCACACTTTATTAAATGACTCAAGAGACTAAAAACTCAACTTATCACCTAAGACAAAAATAAAATGATTTTTTATTGGGATATAACATTTGGCTCTAACTAGGGATGGAATCCTCCCTGTGAGGTTCCAAGAACTTGAAAGACCAACTGCCTTTCCTATCACCTACAAAACTTGCAAAGAAGTGAAATTTCTATTCCATTGGGCATGGAGTTGTTATAAGACTAAAAATGAAAAACAAAATGATATTTAGAATGGAGAAGGCTTAAAAGACTTAGTAGAAATAGGTTTTGAGAAAATGCCCATTGACTGGGCCACCAAATAATTCATTACCTTCTAGATTCTGTAAGAGGAAAGTATTATTCTACAACACTTGAGAGATGATGAAAGGTCTAGTGCAAATGTGTCAAATTTACCATGCTTGCCTTTATCCTGTCTATAAGAATCCCACTTCAAAACAAGATCCCTTGTTTGGAAAAAATATTCCTTAGCCTTCTTGTCAAAACTCTCTTTCATTTTCTTTTGATGTAACTCTTTCTTCTCAAGTAACTGCTCCCTTACCTACTGAAGTTCAACTAGATGAAGAATCCTTCTAACCAAATCATTTGGTTCCCCTTCTTCTTCTTGAATTTTTTTTGCAACAGGTAATGGAAGTTGGATAGGAAAAATGGCTTCAGTTCCATACACCATATTGAAAGGATAAGTGCTAATGGACTTCTTATTTGTCACTCTATCATCCTAGAGTGAAAATTTTAACTTAGAATCCCAACTCCTTTGATTTTCTTCAAGAATTTTTCTAATAATCCTCACTAGGCTCTTGTTTGATGATTCAACAAGGCCATTGCCTTGAGGATAGTAGGTAGTTGAGTGAACAAGATGAATACCCATGTATTCACATAAATTCACCAAAAAATAAGCTTTAAAAGAAGATGCATTATCAGTAACAAGTCGTTTGGGGCAGCCAAATCTAGCAAAAATATGATCATTTAGGAAATTGATGATTACAGAATGAGTGGCATTCCTGGTGGGAAGAACCTCATTCCATTTGTAAAGTAGTCAGTAGATACTAGGATCCACCTATGCTGGCCACTTGAATATGTATGTATCTCTCTAATGAAGTCCAACCCCCATTGTTGGAAGGGTCTAGTGACTGCAATGGGTTTTAATGGAAGCGATTTCAGTTGCTATTTTCCCATGAAACTTTGACACTTGTCACATGTCTTAACATAGGAGAAAACATCAAAAAATAAAAAAGGCCAATAGTAACCAACCCTCAAAATCTTTTGGGCCATTGTTTTCCAGTAATGATGACTACCACAATTGCTACTATGAAACTGATGCATAACCTGAACTGATTCCTCTTTGTCAAGACATCTCAACAACATCCTAGAGGGGCCTTTCCAATAGAGCATATTTTCATTAATACAAAACTTGACTTCCTTGAGTTTTAATGCTCTCACCTGTTTTTGATTCATCTCTGGAGGGGCTGCAAGGGTCTGCAAAAAATGTATTATATTGTTGTACCATTCACAAGAAGACAAGTTTGCTGAAACGGGATGATCATGACTGTACCTTTCAACATAAATTTCTGATTGTGCATCCTCTGCATTTATGCTGATAAAATTAATGCCCAACACCTCACAATTCTCCTTAGCAAGAAGCTTTTCCAAACCCTTTCCCCTGATTAATTTAGTTGGATTAATGTCAATGTCAAACTCAATGATTTTGGAAGTCCACTTGGCTCTTTTACCATCTATATCTAGTTGAATGAGTACATCTCTAACTAAACTAGATGGTACATAAGCTATTACTTTGGCATGAAAAATATAGATCCTAAAATCCTTAAGTGATTTGATCAAAGCATAAACTTGTTTTTCAATAGGGTCATACTTTACCTCAACATATCTTAATGTCTTTCTAAAGAAAGCCACTGGTTTCTCCTTCCCTTGATCATTTCTATGAAGTAATACTGCTGCAATGGTGTCATTATATGTAGATGAAAATATATAAAAATATTTGCAATAGTCAGGGTTGATCAAAGTAGGAGATGACATAAGAGATTTCTTGATAGCTTCAAAAGAATCCCTTACTGCATCATGTTGTTGGCCCTTGACCAAGTTTTGGAGATCCTTGATCAGGTTTGACCTATTTTGGGACTTCGACAGGTTGTCGAAGGTGGAGCGCAAGTCGAAGCAGGAGATCGTGGGATATCGACCTCTTTTTAGGGCATTTTTGGATTTTGGGCTTATGTAATGGGTATGGGGATGTCAGACCATGGGTTTAACCATGTTTAGGCCCCTTTTGTAATATATAAATAGAGGCCTAGGCGAAGCAAGGAGGTGTGTGTGTGTGGGGGGGGGGTCGAAAACATTTGTGTGATGTTGTGCTAAGTGCAAATGATAAGTGTAAATGCTCTGTGCACACTGTGTGAATAATTGCAAGGCTAAGTGCAAGTGACTGTAAGAGCTATGTAAAGGCTCTGTGCTGTACCCTAGCTCATGGAAGGAGGATCTAGCGAGGTGCATGTAGATCTCCCATCTTCTGCGGAGTAGGATTTTGATGCTATGTGCCTGTAAGAAGCTTGACCGAAGATAATAAAGAAGAGAAGAGTTGGAAGATGTAGCCCCAGGCTGAGGGTGAACCACGTATATCTTGTGTTGTGGTTTCTTTGTGCATTATGGTTGTTATATTGTTTATATGATTTATGCTTAGTGTTGTTATCTTGATGTATGCTTAGATGAATATAATAGCTTAGTGCTAAGTAGTGCGAATGAATGCTGGATATGATCTGTTTCTTTATGCTTAGTTCTTGAATATATTAGATCTGGATGAATACTACGATGCTCTATTAATAGGGTTTATCCACGTTGTAAATGAAGGTTGAATACTAATGAACTATAACTGCTAAGTGCTCGGTTAAGGCATTACAATCACAGATCTGTGTCCCAACTAAGGTTGCAGACACTGGAGTCATACAACCACCCCTGCCTCTACCTTAGGTGAGACTTGATCTGCTTCACAGGTGTTGTCGAAAGGGCCAGTAGTTAGGGTTTTGTTGGTGCACTGTTGAAGCATTGAACCTTGGGTCTGCCCCTGTGCCAAAAAATGGTTCTGTTTCCGGGACATGAAACTTTGATTGCTGGAAACTGAGGAAAATAAAGAAATCTCTATGCGTATATCTACTTCTTGACTTGCAAAGCTCTGTGCTAAGAAAGGAAGAAGATCTGAAGAAAAAAGGTAAGATTTGAACACTTTTTTCTTTGAGAGAGGTAAGAACAATGAAGCTTTGTTCTCTGAGAAAGGTAAGGTAAGTGAAAATTGTTTTTTTTCAAAAGTATGGATCTAGGTATGTTTGAAAAATTTTGTTCTAGTCTGAAAACTAGGGCACGATTAGAAGACAAAATGTTTGATATGAGTAGATCTGATGAAATATATGTTATTCCTATGCATAGAAAGAATGTTTGGACTAACAAATGGATGCAGGATCCTAGGAAGAATTTTTTGCAGGTTAATTACTGTGACCCTAGTGCACAGTACAAACAAATTTGGGGATCATTTAAGAGAAAGAGAGGATTAACTCTTTTTTACAGTTGCAGAAGACCAGGCCATCTTACTAAGAATTGCCCTGATAGAAGACCTAGTTGTCTTTGTTGTAAAGATATGGACCATGAAGTTTTGGATTGCCCTAGAATGTTTTATAAGGTTGAAATAATGAATATGAGACTAGAAAACCATGAGAAAGGCCAAGAAACTAAGACCATGGTAGAACCCCAGAAAGAATCAGAGACTGTATTACTACGAATGAAATAAACCCTGAATGACCACAGAGATATCAACTTATCAAAGATCTTCAAAGATAAAGAGTGCATTGAAACAAGAATAGGAGACTTCGACATAGACTGTGTTCTGGATGAGGAAACACAGGTGAATCTCATGATAGAAAGTACTTGGAAAATTTTGGGAAAGCCCGCTATGGTTCCTTCATTAGAAGGAATAGGATTCTTTAGAGGAAAAATGATAACCCTATGTGGAAGACTTACCCGGACCTCTATGCGTGCTCATGAAACTTAGATAGAGGAAGAATTTGAGGTTGTTAAATTCGTTGAGAACAACGCCCCATTTTATATGTTATTAGGAAAACCTTGGATTGAGAGAGATCAGATCCAGAGAAAAGAAGAAGAGGCCTTAGAATAGAAAAAACAAGAATTAAAATATTTCATGACTAGGAGAATAACGCACTTGATAGAAGAATAGGGGGACAAGTCAAAG